>JAPESX010000198.1:0-24177 GCA_029590615.1 Nemania bipapillata | reverse complement strand
GAAGCGCGCGAGGACCTCGCTCCAGTACACGACGTCCTTGTCCCAGCCCCGTTTCGATCCCTCGTTGTCGGCGTACCAGAGGTCCACTTGCGTCTTCCATTCCGCCCAGAGCTGCCTCTCGGTCTCGTNCGTAGCGCTCCTGTGGAAGGTGGGCTGCGAGCTGGTACCGGTCGTGGCCGAGCCAGCCGAGTTTCTCCGAGACCCCCTCGAGCGTGCCCTCCTTGGACTTGTATCGTGGCTCTTTGGCGAGCTGCCGGGCTGTGAAGTGGACTTTGAGGTCGCATTCTATATATTGTGGCGTGTTTTCGTTCGTTTGAGTTGTTGCTTGAATCAAGGAATCGGTGGCTTGTGTGAGGTGTTGTTTGTATGATGTGGCTTGGCCTGAATCTGGCTTCCCCTGGAAAGCTGCATCGATGACGGCTGTGATTCTTGTCTCGGATTTTTCGGCATCATTTATACGGATGGCTGCCTTGACGCTTGCCGTGGCCTCCTTGTTTGTTGTATTAGTCCTACCAGCCCTTATCATACCCTCTTCGATTTTTCTTGTCACTTCCTCGCTAACCATTTTGACTAGCTCATCCGACTTTTCGTGGTTGTAGTTAGCATTGTAAAGCTTGGCAGCAGAAAATCTCAAGGGCGATTGGCCGTGTTGTGCATTTGGTTCCCGTTTTTCGGTTTGTTCTTGCTTTTCACTTCGTTCTCGATGTTTGAAAGTTCTTCGGAAGTGTCTCCTTCGCCACCCGCTAGACCACCCAAGTGTGAGGGCATGTGGGATGTACCAGACCCCCTGAAGACTCTCGTTGATATTGCCTGCGAAGATTCAGTCCATGTGTCAAACGTAGGGTTATATATCGGCCATACCTTTTGACCATAGCAGGTTCATGGCCGCTGTCTCGTCGACCTTCCGTCCATACCACCATTTCGTGTTAGGTCGTGGGGGCTGCACCATTTGGAGGAGCGCCCCATGGTCAACCGAAGCCCTACAAGCCCCCTGCACCTTAGCTGTCATCCACAACAAAGACACCGTAGAGAGCCCAGCATCTAGATTCCCACCGCCGATATCAGCATGACATCCCGTGAATGCGCACTGCACCACGTTAGTTCCACGACGGGCCTTAGTATACACCATCGGCTTGAAATTCCCTCTCCTCTCGTTGAGAGCGATGGCCAGGAAGGCATTCTGGACATTTTCCGGCACTGTCTCTTTCATGAAGGAGAACTTCTTTCGCCAGCCAACGTGGCCGATGGCGCTCACGGTATCCCATTCAGCAAGCACGGTGATCGTGACTGGGAGCGAGAAAGTCTCATGCATTGTCCTGATCTCCGCCTTCATTTTCTCCCTATCCGCTTCTTCTCTTGCCTCCATCCAGCGCTGGAACAGCACGGAAAGGAAAGGCAGGGTCTTGCGCTGAAGGAGCCCGACTTGGCTGATGAAATCGGCGAGACATCGGACGGTAAAGGCGCCCCGCGAGAACCCGACGAGGATGATTTCGTCATTCTGGGCAGTGAAGTTGTAATGGTTGCAGAGAAAGCAATATGCGTTTAGGATGTCTTCTTCCAAGCCTGTTGTTAAGATCTCTTAGCACTCTATATCATCGCCAGAAGGGAATACGTCAATCTGCATTAGGGGAATTACCTGCACCGGTAATGCCCGAGTAGATGCTGTCCACCCGCGTCTTGAGGACGGGCTCCGACCCTATGCCCGCCGAGTAGTAGATGACCTGTGCGACGGGATTCGCGGGATGGTCCGGATTGAGGCCGAATCGATCGATGGCGCGCGCGAACCTCGCTACGTTCGTCAGGGGTGCGGTGGTGCCTGAAGCATTCACCCAAGTGCCATCACAGCAAACGAACAGACGCCTCTTGTCTGCTTCTTCGTTGATGGTCCTCAATAGCTTGGGTTTTACCTCAGACCCATTCTCTGACCACCCTTCTTCGATATTAATACCAACAAGTCTGTTAACGTGGTAACTACTGTGGTCGAGAATGCCTGCAAGTGCATGACTCTCCCTAGTAGGGAGGTTTTGCTCGCGCAACTTAGGCTGGGGGTCCATAGAACTTATGCTTCAAATTAGCCAAGATAAGCGGATCCCACGGGTCTACTCAGGAGGTCCGAGTGAGGACGAGAAGAGGTTCGACAATAGATGGGTATTTCGTAAAATGGAATAGAAAATCAAGAGAGCTGATTTCTATATAATGAATAACAGCAATAATATTATTATCTAGATTCTTAATGAGCTATATACAGAATTAATACATAAGCCTTTACCAGAATCGACGGCGGCATTATTTGAATGCGATACTTCGCCTTTTCTCACTTGGCGGTTAGCAAAAAATGGCGGATTGGCGGCATTCTTGTTGCGCACCTGAATGCCACCTCTTTGCTGCCCGACCCAGTTCCTCTATCTGCCGTGCGATAGATAACTTCACAGTGGTACCCAATGAACTGTCGTAGAATTCACGTGACGTCGCGATTATTCAAAATGCATTGGATCCTAGTTCTTCACACGTTGATATGTATGGGATGTGTTGGTTAGATGCGAATCGAAAACTTCCAAATGAACCTATTCGTTACGCAATAATAGGTTATCATTGTACATAAAATTACTGAGCCTAATAATTATTAATTCATCTCCTGTGGCCACTCCAAAGGGTATCTCTAAAGGACGATCCCATAGAACAACTGTGGCTAAGATCAAACGCCCGAGATCCCTAGGATATGCTACATTATAGCCTTTTAGATCCCATATGGGTTTACCTACTTGACTTGTATACAAAGCTAGTGGAATACCGAGCCGACGTCGTTTCTATTCCCGTAGTTGGCAAAGCAAAAGATACTGAGCAAGTCGACGCAGTGAAGATGATAATAAAAATATAGAGAACTTAATATCGTATTCAAATAGTCAAGTATCTCATTTAGGTTTGAGATGAGGTAACCCTACTGTATAGGGGGTTTTCTAATATGTTGTTTAATGTGGAATGATGGGAGGTTACACAAACCACTTAGTAACCCCTGTCGTACTTAGAATACACACTTGTTGTTACCTAGCTCCTTTTGGATATGTGTTTATATGTATTGAAAAAGAGAAGAACATGGAAACAGAGTGGTAAAAGCACGAAGAAAGAAGAAGAGAGGGGAATAAGAGACAAGTAATAAACAGTATAAGGGACCTAAATGAAACACATGCACTAAGCCCTGATTAGTTGGTTAGTTAGAGATAGATAAGAAAACAACGAGCACGGCAAGGTACGCCGCCAACCCGAGGAGGACATGGAGCATCCGGCTATCGAAACCAATGAGGGTAAAGGCAAATGCGAGGTCAAATAATGCTACAATGAGGAAAGCGATAGGCCGTTGCGGAGCATCAAGATAGAGTATGCCTACTGGTGCTAGCAGAAGGGTGGAACTGCTAATAGCCATCAGGAACTGAACACAGAGTCTTATTGTCCTTGCACTGTACGTTCCCCTTCCGAAAGGTGGCGCGTCTTCGTCTGCAAAGATTTTCTTGCAACTGAGGAACCTGACACTTTTCTAGTGAAACGAAGAATGACGTTAGCTGTTGTACTACGCAATGGAGAGAGAGAATAGTAAGACTACATACCACAATCGCGGTTCGAATGTAGATCAAAAAGGTATGAAAACGCTCGTATAGGGGATCAGCGTCGGCGTATATGAAGTCATCATCGGCCCGTAAGTAATCAAGGGAGGCGGGATCGAGGCCGCTCATGTCTCGTATGTGTTTGAATATCTTGTCATGGGTATTCGCGGAGGCCCGAGGGAATTTGCGCAATTCGTATTGCCAGTTAACCCGACTACCTGGAGAGGGATTAGCAAACCTAGCAGGAGGTAGTGTACAAGATGCGACAATGACATACAATACTTCTCAAATATGCGCTCTATATTCGCAACAAGATTCTCCCTCATTGTGTCAATCTGGTCCTTCTTTTGTTGATCATCCTCCTCGCTACCGTCGTCTTTTAGACTGTGTTGAACAAGGGATGTCTGATCAGGGGATCGGAGACAGCGCGAAACGAACTTCTCCATATCAAAAAGAGCAGGCTGGCTGCCGTCTTCGCCCAGTATCTTTGCGCCTTCAGCATCGAGGTTCACTAGCGCACCAAGCAGACATGTAAGCTGGCATTGGTATAACGTCGTCAACCTTTGGGTAAGGAAATGGAAAGCTCGACAGGTTCTCGTATTCGCATACTTCGCGTGGAATGCGGCGATTCGGGGAAAACCCTTGGCTGTGATCTTTTCTACACCGAGTTAGCACCTGGGATATAGATTTGTGCTAGATACGTTATATTTCTTACCGACGTCGTAGTTGTCATAAAACTCGTCTCCTAAAGTTAGCGCCTCCCCGTCCGCTTGTCTGTCTACAGGAGGCCAATTAGTGAGGCTGGATATTATCAAAGAAAGAAGCCGCCCACCTTCAAGGATGCGGGCATAAATTCCATCATGTCTATACCGTCGTGTATTTGTGGCATCATTTCTGGAAGGCTGAGCTTGCGGGCCGCTTTGACTAGGGGGTCCTAAGGGTTCTTGAGGAACTCCTGCCTCGATATCAAAAGCCGATGCCATGGTGATCTAAAGGTTACAGGTCTTAGAGTCTTCCATGATTCATGTGCCATAAAAACATAAAGGCGTACCGTCCTTTATACTTGTCAAGAGAAATCCCAAGACAGCGAGGCTATGGCCGGAGACTCGTGAAATTAGTGTTGTTGGTGTCTTCAGTGCGCACTTGCATACTCAATAGCCCCCAATGACAATTATGGGTATTACACGAGCCATCGTGGTGCGTGATCAATGGCGGCCAACTCCAGGAGAGCCTCATGGTCGCAGTGTTAACTGGTGATCCTAACCCGCTAAAGGGGCGGTGACACCGGCGAAGTCGATACGCGCAGAAAAATTCTGGTAAATGTATGGATGGCATTGGCGATAGCAACAACTTGGTGTATGGCGATAGGTGTAGGTTGTCCTAGATCAGAAGGGTTGCAGCGCTGGTGTTGGCCCCCTCCTGCATCGTCGTTGTTTCAACAACTAAGATGCCACCGCCTTTATGGCAAGGCAACCAAGCAGAGTTGAGAATCTTGAGCTTTGCGAAGGCGCCGATGGCGATATCCATATATGATGTACGCGAATTTGGAATGGGCAGAGTCATGTTTAAAAGCCTATTGTAACTCGGCTATAAATCCGGATGATCCATTATTAGGTACATGAGAGAATTGTTACTTGCTGCCGAAATCTACTTATAGGCCAGCTCAGAGCTTGGCAAAAGAACTTGTCGACCTCGGAAAGGTCGGTGGGGAAGAGCCTCTGTCTCGATGGGTACTAACTATGGTGAAGACGCAATTCCAAAACGTACCGCGAATCGGGGGGCCAGCTTGTGAATGGCTCGTCACGAGAGTGTCACACGTAGTAGTTGGGGGAAAACCTCGGCCCTGCCATGTCAATTGATACTAATAGTAACCGCAAAATGGCATGAGTAAAGACGTATAGCACACTAGTTATTCCCGGGACTCCGTCATTATGCTGAGGGATCGCTACTTGTGGCCTGTATGGCTCTGTTCTAGTTATTCATTCCTTCACAACATGGTTCTCATACCCCGATCAAAAAGGCAATGCTACGGCTTTGCGGATGGGATTAACCCTCGAACGAAGTATGACACGAGATAGGCGTGAAAACGTCTTGATAGATGGCGGAGGGTGCTCCGGTATGATGGGCCTGGGCACCACTGAGCCCTACTATGTGTATAAAGTAATAGCGATATTAAGATGAGAGAAAAGTGGCTACGTCGCTACGTAGCTGATGTGACGAAGCACGTGGGTAATCTACTTCATGGCCAACCCGGGCTAGATATTTCGGGTTTTAAGTGGCTGAATCCAGAGAAGGAAGCAACGATAGCCTGCAGTAGGAATACATGCTGGCCTGAAAGATACAAGAGTCCGTTACCTAAATAGTATCGTACCTGATAGGCCAGACGGCCGACGAAGATGGTAGCGGCTTCTTCAGAGAGGGGAGAGGAGTGGGTTACACTTTTCTACTCAATAGACTTGAACTATACCCTATTATAGCTGCTCTATAAGAGAATCGTTGATTGCTGGGAATGTAGAATGAAGTAGATATTTGGCTACGGAATAGGAAACAAGCATACTCCCTGGACTAAGTACCTATTTTCTTTTTCCCCAGACAGACCACTGACCTACCTAGCCTGGGTAGACTGACTATAGGAGGACCGGGGTGGGTGGGCACGGAGAAAGCGCGAGTTGGTGTTAGCATGCTTTAATCCTATACGACCTATACCTAGGCATGGCGGATGCGGGTGTTCCATATCCCCGCAACTTGTGGTCCTCTATTACTGCCCAGCCCAAACGCACCCACCGCAATAGACCCGACTCTTCTCTCAACCGATATCACCTCCAAGCACACTATCCAACACTTACTGATACACAGTAGGTATCGTATCGTATCGCATCGCATTGCATCATATCATTCGGCCACAATATGAAGATGAGTGATGCGATGGTTGTGCTTCTTGCAGCTATCCAGCTATCGCCCCGGTGCCTTTTCGATCGTATGTCTACTCTCTCTGGATCTCCGTGTCCCCTCTCTCTTCTATTCGGTTATTCATCGTACCGGTGCAGTAACACGCGATATATCGCTCACCAGAAGAGCTTCTCAGACGCTGATTGGGCCGCCATAGATCCTCTGACCTCTTGAGCCCATGGTCAGCTGGCATGATCTAGGCGAGGTACTCAACCGAACGATACGGTAGGCTGCAACCCCTGAATCTCGGCAAGGCGGGAACCCACCAACACGGGAGTGTAACCTCTGGGTCTTATCCCGGGCTTGCCGTGCCTTAGCTCCCAGATCGACGGTCTAGGTTCCCGGCCAGTGGCTTCCGAAATGCACTACACACCCGACTCGTGTCGGCTTTCTTAATAGACGGAGCCGGTCAAAANGCACCGCCTAGACACCCGGTTCATCTGAGCTAGTCCCCCGGAGGCGGTGGTTATAGTTGCTTGCTGCCCAAGACCCTGTCGCACCCCCTATGCGTCAAGCCACAGCAGCCACACTAGGCAATTAACCCACTGTCACATAAGCAACACCGGCCTGCAGCTCCGGCCAGTTCATGGTTATGACAGCGTTCTATTTTGTCGTTTAGGAATTGAATACCGATTCAGAGCCTCGAATGCGAAACCGTAATTGGCTAACATGTGAGAGAATACATTGGTGGCATGATGCTGAGAGAAAAGATGGCGGATGGTGAAGCGAGACTTCAGCATTCTTTAGGCTTAATGACCTGTCACCTCACTAAAGCCTAGCGCTGTAGAATGCACTACTCGTACTAATGGGCCGGGCCGCCAGTACAGGGATTACCGGCTGGAGTTCAGTTACCAGTGTCTTGCCAGGTCACGTTTTACTGTGTTACCTAGGTATGCAGCACTGCGCAATTGTACCTTATGAGCTACTCGAGCTAGACCACCGAGTGTCTGCATTGTTGCATAGGATCAATCGACCTATTTGCTACCTGTTGAGTGCATCAACTCCAGAGCGCTCTTTCCTGCAGAGAAACACACCTATGTGCGGGGAGGCTTCGGGCGGAGCGCTCCCCTTAGAAGCGTGAATCGCTCTGGGGTTGTACCGAACCGAAACTCTCAGTCCTTAGAGTGGAACTAGGAATGGAGCTGGGGTGCTGGAAAGGAACCGGGGTGCGAATCTCCCGGTGCCGTGAAAATGGTAGGCATCTTGGCTGATCCGGGACAGATAAGTGGGAAAGTGTCTACTTACCTAGTAGGTACATGCTCAGACATTAACGTAGATACTAGGTAGGTTGAAAGCGAAGAGAGGGGCAATGGTTTTTCAGATGAGTCTGGATCATAGATAGTGCAGGCCAAATCGATAGTAGATAGAGGCTAGAGAGGACACAACAAGAAGACATGCTATCTCAGCTCCATTGCTCCCCCGCGTGTGTCTTTTGTTTATTTTATTTTCTGCCAGTCTTCCCCGCCGTGTTTGCCGTGTCGTCCACTTCCCCTACCATCATCCTTGCCCTACCTGGTACTTACTACCTACGATGACTATTCGCACCCTCTCCACACTTCCCTTATATTATTTCTACATATACCCTGCCGAAGCTGTCTGCCTGAGAGATAGAGGCTCAGCCCGACAGCCTCTAACTCTCTATGGTCACGATCTGTGACCATGTCGACTATGACTGGGTCACAGTCTATAACCCCCTTCCGGCTCTCCCCGGTACTGTGCCTGTACAACCCTATTCGTCTTTAGTAGGCCCAGATAGGTATTGTAGTTGTGGCTGGGTCGCTAGAAAGCACAGGCAACACAGAGTATTGATGGATTATTCTGATCTATTGAATGTCCGCTGCGGAGTCGGTGTCCAAAGATAGATCCCTGACAATGTCCACTAGATGGTTTCCTTACCATATGTTGAATGCCGAAAGCAGATAACTATACGTACCTACTCATAGGCACGGTTTATGGTATAAAAGGCCGTTCCTTTAGCGACTCGTTCTCCTTCACCTACTACCAACTGCGTTGTACAGTCTCTCACCTTAAGTCTCCTGCGCTATCTCGATAGTCTCGCTCGTCCTAATTCTTTAGTGCAATGTCACCAGCCCCAGTCATTATTATCGAGGTACGAGCATGTTTCGCTATTGTTGGACCTACGGAGAATCGTCCTATTAAGTCAATAAGAGCTTGGTCAAATCGCATAGAGCTAACTTCTTAACTACTAAACTAGCTTGCCCCTGATAAAACACCATCCCCGATGCACAACCAGCTCCCGCCTACCCAGGCCGTTGATTCGGCCAAACCCAATCCGGCGGCAACAGACCCTATTCGAGAAGAACAAACCGAAAACGAGAAACAGAAGGCCCAGGAAAAGACGAAGGAACCAAAGAGGAAGGCAAAGGACGAAGTATTCATCCCATAGCATTTGTGGGCATAGCATGGGATGGTATTTGCGTAATTGGCGGGTTGACAACTAGGAATGCTGTGTTAGAGGTTATGTGTTGGTCATATGTGAGACCGCAACTTTGATATTAAGGCATCGAGGATCAATAGGAAGGCCTATTCCGCAAAGATCACTAGAGACGCATTAAGATTAATTCCCTGCTAGTCGGATAATATTAGAGAGTAAACCGTTGTTTGCTATAGCACTAGTGCTTCAGCTCGTCTTAGATTTGATATTTCGTTGTCATGTTAGGCAGGTTTTGTATCTTGCTACGAATGTGTGTGGAGAAAATCTGTGATAAGAGGCTTTCTCTTTTATGGTTTATTAATGAATAAGAAAACCTGGGGTTTCAATACAAAAACGACATATTTGTGTATGCAGGTGTATGTAGGGTCTAACTAATATGCCCTGGGTGTTCTCTACCGAGTTTATAAAAAGTTCCAATTGTGTACAGCAGAGCACAACCGCACACCGCACACCACACTTTCCCCTATCTGTTTCGGAAGGGTTGATCCACAACGGAACCACTGACGTATATAGGTGGAACTCATTCAAGGGGTGTCGCTAAAGGAACTAAGACGACTCTGATATCTGCTGCAGTGAGTACCTAATCCAATGACCCTGTTGTTATCATGTGTGGTGAACTCGCCACAATTACCCACGGGTCGACGATAGACGAGCAACGACAGAATAAAATATTTAGGGTTTTGTATATACTCTACTAGCTTAAAGCGTTAGGTAGGAGTTTGTTAAGGTCTAGTGTCCAACGCAGCGGCCTCATAATGCCCGAATAAGTTTGAGACATTTTGATTTCGACTGCTTGTAACTACTACCTCTGCTAGTGAGTGCAAATGCGCGCGTGTATATGTATTTATACAATGAGTCATCTAAGCGAAATGAATACGGCATAGTTTAGTAATTCCGAATGCTGGGGTATATGAGATCAACACTCACTCACCACCCTAATCAATTCTATTGAGATGAATTTTATGCAGAGCCAATGACTGGGTTCGGTGAGTGTGGCCGTGCAAATTTTGTCGAAGTAAAAAAGGATCAGTCGTCTACATGTACGGCGGATGTGCCTAGTCTAGCCGCGGAGTCGAATGAGCTTTGGGAGGTCGCGAATTTTCCCAACAACCTGGTTCCTATCTTGATAAGGCAACAACACGGCTCGCGGCCGACGAACCTTGCAATTGAAAACTATTTAGCTTCAAACTTAACTAGTCTGGGTAATTGGCAGGGGTCTGCCAGCCACTACGGATGATAAATGATATGCAGACACGTCAGGGTATGGGTAAAGAGTATGGGTAGGGCTGGTATTACTGCAAGACACCAGCCTCCAGCACCTATACATACATATTATCTCCGGAGTAGGGACAGACCCTTCTGTTAAACAGATACGCGCATCTACATAGCTTCCCTTCCTAGGCACTGAAACATCCTGTTGGTACCTGATCAGCGATTAGTGCTTATTCTGTGTCCAGCAATACTATATTATGTACATGTATACTACAATGGCGCCTATACCTCATATACATCTCCCAAATGAACACGCGGGTCCGCACCCACCTGCCTTATCTCCTCTTAGCTTTAGTCATCGGAGCCTGCGCGATCGACATGGGTATAAGGTTTCGCCTCATTACTGCCTGGGCGCAGGCTGTTCGCGACGATGTAACTGCGTGACCTTGGCCAGCTACCCTGTTCTCTACCTGTCGTTGTTGGTTGTGAGCCCACTACTTCACCGAAAACCCCCCCGGGATCTCGGATGCGGCCCAAAAACGTAACCATCCCCAGTTGTTGAGTTTGTTTAGTTACACGAACAGATGGATCTTCGTACGATATTGCCTTCAACAATACTCTATCTAGTATCTAGCGTATATATCTAGTCGCTAATTGCCAGGCACCTAAGGTCCAGCGGTGTGTCTCAGGTATCCGGTGGTGCGGTCCGCCTTAATCATGGGTCGTTCTCATAGCCTGGGGAAGAGTATGGGACTCCTTTTCTTTCATCCTCAGCATGGCCGCTCCTTCATCTCGGCTCACAAGCCGCTAGATACGTGGACAGTCGCCGCTTTAGTAGGAGCAGTGCTAGCGCATAAACCTATGTTCTAGGCAGCAGAGAGCAAAAGAAGAAGAATCGTGAAGAACTTGGAAGAAGAAGGTCGAAATTGGAAAATGGAATATTCCGTGGATGCATAGGTTAAGGCTGGACTGTTACATCGGCCCTGGGGTTTTGCCGCAGTACGTACCCCGTAACGCAGCTCTCTTCGTCGTGGTAGTGAGGAATAGCCAACCTATAGCGCTATCGAATACTTAGGAATCATTAAACGGCCTTCTGTTGACGAGTGTCTACTTAGGCATTGAGCCCGGGTTCTCCATGTTAAAGCTAAGCAATGCATTCGAGTTTAGAAGATTGAGGAAAATCGGGGGGGTTGGGAAAAGACTAAAAAGTTCTCTTAAGCTCCTGCTAGACGAGATTTTCAACTAGATCAACATACCTAGTATGCTAATATGCTACTGGGCTAGTCAATCACACCTATCCTCTAGATAGAAGAATCTTCCAGAAGGTTGGCCTCCAATGGGTTGGCCTAGTAACAGGAGGCTATGCACCAAAATACGGTTGGCGCAGGTTGCTATTCAAGGCGTTCTTATTGGGCTTTTCTTGTGGATGCACTGCAACGCTGAGTCGCGGGCTGCCCTGTATAGGATTATCAGGAGGCTGGGTGAGCCGTCCGGAACTTTGTGCACCCACCTAATTTGCTACTCCTTGTCTTCCGGGAGCCGGCTTACACGTGACCCGTAGACAGACTACATGTCATGAAATTCACGTTTTCCCCTCGTAATTATCTATCTCTAAAGTACAGAGCTCTTCATAGCGTGCTAAGACGACCTGCCGATACCCCGGATGATATTCTCTAGTACCACTTAAACCCCTCTGAAAAGATATACGCCAGAGACTTAATGCTAGCCTCCTCAGGCGTTTCGTCCAGCCTTACCTCCAGTATCTGCTCTTTTAATGGGCATCTCCCTCATTAGTTGTTTCATACTCCCGGACAATCGCGCGTTATAATCCCAGCTTTGTTTCTCCTATCCCACAAATGCTAACATTATACTAAGCAGTATTATCAAACACCGATCAAAACACTCGATATAACCAACACAACCTTGACAGCCTCTCTCCTGGCAATCGCGTAATGATACTTTAACGTCTTCACCAATGATATACCGAATTAGAACTATCTTTCCAGAGGAGCTCGCCAAAGTACGGTATCACCCTTTACCATCCGACGAAAACACGTATAGCGACAGTAACCCCCAGAATATTTCTCGGCGGCCAGCTGCCACTGCCTTAAAACTTGCATGTTAACGCAGTGCTCCATAAACTAAGCCAGAATCAATATACCATCCATGGGATATATCGATAACGATCTCCTTCTGTCACGAGGGCAGAGTACCTCTGGACTTGAAAATTATATTCCCATTGCTCTAATAGTTGGCTATGGCTTCAAAGGGCCTCTTATTCTCTGCAACGCTCTAAGAGGGGGGGNATCAATCCAGCTATATATACACAGAGTGTCTCGGATTGTCGCTGGATCCGTACAACATTTTTTACGATTCTATACTCTATGTCAGAATCATTCACTTACCGACTAATATACAGACAGAAGTATTTAAGAGATTCATTGTTTTGTTCAATATAGTGTCCTATACGTGTATGGCCTATCTCAGCTCTCTAGTTCATGCGGCAAACATGCTTAGTCTCTAATGTACTACGTGTCTATGCGAAACTCAAAGCTACCAGGCATTAAGAGCTTTACTGACATCTCCCAGTTTCTTGGAGAGCGATAACCTAATATACACGACGGGCAATTATCCCTTAGGGTTTTGTTCTCGTAGTTAACCAAATTCAGGCGTCTCCAGCGTCATGATATTAAGGTGGGAAGCGAATGATTATGTAGACATTACCCGTAATTATAAGTAAACTAAAGTTAGAAGTGGCTAAACCCCCGCTTATTCTCTGAGGCAACTCAATCCCTATAGCCTACACTTAAGCCGTGTGATCTTTAATTTATAGTAAGAAATGGCGGCGCCAAAAATTCCTCGAGAAATGGAATCCAAATATGGTAATGACTGAGTAGCGGCTTGTTGTATTTCTTATTACATACTTAGCAGGTTCGGTTGTTCTACTAGAGATTTGAACCTATTTCTAAGACGTTGAGAGACTTCACATTGATATGCAGCCATAAAGTCACATATGGTATAACTAAAATAAAAACGTCAACAATATTATGGATAAACAACACGCCACTTCTAGCACCATTTAACTAGCATGTTACAATATTAAAATCATTGGAACCACACGAATACACCAAGCTATTGTAGGCAAGACAGGGAGATATCCCTCTAAGTGCTTTATTAACTCTGAGATCATATCATTAGACAAAAGTTATCCGGGTCAAATGCATCCAATCACAAGAGCAAGAATCACGCTTCCAGTGAAAGTCTTTCCTCTTGGCCCATCGGCTCTAGCCATCGTTTATGTGACATGTAAGAAAATGGAAAGGTAATCGTGTTATTAAATATGCTCCTAATAATAAGTGTACCATCGAGACAAATTATGCGATATTGTATTTGTTTCAAGATCATCAAATTCATACTACTTACTGGAATATTTAATCCGGATATTTGAGGATAAGTCACGCATAGTGTCATAAGTAAGTCGAAGCTTGACAGCAGCGTAGGCGTTATGGTTCAACTTAATTGATTGATCAGCTCGCGAAATGCTTAGGGGGGTTAATATTCTTGTCTAGCAATCGTTGCCAGTGAATTGGTTCCTGGGGTTTTCCCAGGAGTTAGTATCACTCTTGTGACTTTGCTGCCTGAGGCTACCAAGGCAGCAACGTTATGCCGGACATGGATTAGCCACTAAGACACGCCATGTGGAAGTCCCCAAATGGCGGAACATAGAGTATTAATTACAGCTACGTACGTATCTTTATATAACTTTATGTATGATATTACCTTATATCTCCTGGGCGTTACATCAGAACAGATACCTCGGGGCAGTATACTCAACTGGGCCCTAACACGTGAAGTCGGAGCCATTAAATATACTTAGAGTTTGCCTATATGAGTTAATGTTTCAATAAGATTAAATTGTAATGGTGATTTGTGAAGAAAAATATTTTAGATTGTAAAAGCCGAACTCTTAAACCAACGCGAGCATTAGTTCCCAATTGCACGGCAACTTCTTATTAAATAGTATGGTTTCTACATAATATTTAATTTATATCTTCCTTTGCTAGGGTTGTAATATTGATATCACACTGGCGCTGTAATGATGCCGTATCATTGCCAGATGGCAGAGATCACACGCCGCGTTTCTGCCATCTGGCACCTGGGTGAAGTCGCAGGCAGATCAGGGGTACTGGGACCCCACGACTACAGATTTGTCACCATCTTCTGCACTGTTTGGCGTGTCGAAATATACCTCGTAGGCAGAGAAATGCAAGCATTTCAATAATTGAAAGGAGTGTCGAACTCGGCTCACTTGTATTTGGGTCCGTACACAGCTAATCCATTTTATTCCGTTTCATCATCCTTCAGTGAGCGTAGCTACACAGGTCTCTTAGCTCTAGCCTTCTGCTATTGGTCTCCACAAGCGACCAGTTCACTCTCGTATTTCGATGTTTTGTCATCTGTCTTTTACACTTTTTAGGTTGCTCAGTTGAACTAGGCTTCCACAGGTACTATGCCATAGTTGAACCAAACTGAGCTCTATTGGGCGAAAGCATATACCACTCTCGACGCGGAGTTCTAGGTTAGCTTGGGCACGGCTAGGACCGGCAAACTCGATATTCTGAAGGCGGTGTTAAAGACGACTGAAGAAAAACGAGCGATTTGCATCCGTAAGCAATGGAAAATTCGACTCCCCAAGGGTGAGGTCATCATCGTTCGCGATGTGGTTGAAAAGATTGCCAAATGGGTAAACAAATTTATCGCTGTTCAGTTTGATCCTCTCACAGCTGCGCTGCCTTGGGCTGCCATTCGCTTCATACTGCAAGCGGCCATCAGTGACACACAGGTCGAAGGTGCCATAGTATCAGACTTAGAGAGCATATCACGCTTGATTTCTAGATACCGAGATTTCGAGCGCATTCATTTGCAACGAGCCACATCAATGAAGCCTCGACTGGAAGAAGGCATTACGAGGCTATACGCGAATATTCTTACTTTTATTGCCTCGGCCGTCAAGTATTTTAGCAGTAACACGATATGTGCGCAATATTCGCGTCATCATTTTGTGAGATACAACATGACTGACTCATTTAGCCCGAACCGCACGTGGAATATTCAAGGCGCCGGATAATCACCAATTCACCAATATTCTCCAACAAGAAACAGAAATTTTGACCCTGGCCGGCCTATCTAGTGCCGAGGCACTGCACTACCTCGAAGACTCTATGACCCGGCTCGTTGATCAAGTCGTAGTCCACGAGAGGCTTCTAGATAAGACGAAGCACCTCGAGCTTCTCCACTGGCTCTCTAGGATACCAATTACTACCTATCACTAGTTGAAGTCGAGTACAAGGATGCTAAACTCCACTAAATGGCTCTTGGATCACCCAGTGCCTTGCAAGCCGCTGTACGCCACGGCCACACTGATCTAGTCTTCTATTTACTAAAAAAAGGCGCTGATCCAAACCTCCTTCAAGGGAAGCATCATGCCGCCCTTCGAGCGGCCATTACAGGAGCTCATACCGCAATAGTTGGTGCTTTGCTACATCACAGGGCAGATATCAACTTGATTCCAACGCCTCATAATGGAGAAATATTGGCCCCTTTATTGACACTTACTGCTGAGTTCGGCAGCGCCGAAATTATGTCAATGTTGTTAGCATCTGGAGCAGATGTGCTCCTGAGCGTAGAGGGTCATCTTCACCCCTTAGTTATAGCCGCCACAAGTGGCAATTTCAGGATAGTTCAATGTCTCTTAGTTGCTGGCGCGTCAGCAACGATTACGGGCCGGGAAATCTCTGTGAACAGTTCTGGTAATCTGCGGTTCGGTTTCTCTTACAAGCGGGAGCAGATGTTAACAACGGCAGAGCTATACTCATAGCCGCATCTCGTGGGCATATTGATTTAGTATCAATCCTTTTAGCAGCCAGTGCTATTATATATGAACCAAACCACCAGCCCAACGCTTTGAAATCCGTGTCCTCGCCCCAATCTATATCCATACTGGAGCTCCTCCTTGAGACGATGGTAAACCTTCCAGACGGCAACAGGGCAGTTCTAGAAGGCTTCACAAACGCAATCAGATGTCACTACCCCCGCTCGATCATTGACCTCTTCACCGAATACGTAGCCACTAGTGCAGGTGGATTGCGCAATGCATGCATTATCGGCTCAGGGCCTCTCGTTACAAGAATGCTGAGTGATGGTGTGGCAGTCGATGACCAAGATGACGAAGGTACCCGTGCGCTAGACCTAGCGGCGCGACATCTACAACCCGAAATCGTGCAATGCCTTCTAGATCACGGCGCCGACGCGAACTACGAAAGTCCCCGATTTGGCAGTGTCATGAATGCCGCCATTCTTGGTTGTGGTGAAAAGTATCTACCAAATTTGGCCCAACTGCACAGAGCCGCTCTTAAAGAACGTGGTGCCAAGTCAGAGAATGACCTGCTATTTTTTACAGAATTATCCCCTCGTATACGCTTACTAGGACCCAACAGGCGGCAAAACTCTGATTGTGTAAGAATCGTTCAAATCCTACTTCAACATAGGGTGAGCTTGAAAGCAGAATACCGAAATTACGGGCAATCCCTACATCTAGCTTGTCTCGTCGGGGCACAGTCAGTTGTGGAACTACTTCTTTCCGAAGGGGCAGACACCAACGCGAACGCGGGATATTTTGGATCCCCCCTTTTCGGTGCGATATATCAACGCCATGATAAAATTGTGAAACAGCTCTTAGGGCATGGCGCCGACCCAGATGTTGTCCACCCAGATTTAGGTTCAGCGTTGTCATAGACATGCAAAGAAAGGGCCTTTGCCATCAGTCGCTTACTCCTTGATCATGGCGCTAACCCGAACGTACGAAGTACGAGAGGTAACACTCCATTGACAGATGTCATCAAAAACACTTATGCTATAACAAGAGAAGACTCGGATCTAATCATAGCCTTCCTAAACGATAAAAGGCGGACAAATATTAATGAGGACGATCTAATTACCGCAGTGATCTACTGGCACAAATTCTTAGTTGGGGGATGGACGGTTCTGGATGGACTATTGGAGTATGACGAGAAGATGATAGTTCCGGAGGCAGCTGTTGTCACATTCCTCGAAACCGGGTTGAGTAGTGATGGCTCAACGGATTACCGCTATAGAGTTAAATGTGGCATACTCCGACTACTTGTCAACCGCGCTGGTGACCTTGGGGTAACAGAAGCAATTCTCAAGAGTGCTCAGACTGCTGAGGAAATGGCAGTTTTGCTCAGCAATGAGCCGCGATTCCCTATCACCGTTGAACTCGCAGAGGCTATATCAAAGAATGGGGAGTTGATCAAACAAGTTCTGGACGCTGAGCCCAGTCTCATGCCGTCTCAGGCGATGGTGATGCTAGCTCTCAAAAGCGTCCGCTATATCAAAACAGACTCAAGATTCGCGATTCTAGAACAAATGTGGAAACGGAATCCTAGTCTAGCAGTCACCGAAGACATCCTCGAATATACAAACAAGCTCGCGATAGATGATGTCCAATTCTTCTTCTCAAAAATGCCCCCAGATCTACAAATCCCTGAAAAGACAGTCTCGCACGCCAGCGAAGATGTGCTATGTCTGCTATTAAAGTACAGGCCAGACATGGAGTTTCAAGAGAACACCGTTCTCCAGATGATGCGAAACGGCGAGTCGGATAGGAAGCTTGATGTAATACTGGATCACCGTCCGGGCTTTCCCCTTACCGAGGAAACCTTTTTACAAGCGTTTTCCCGCGCGCGAGCTCTAGGGCGAAATGAACCACTTCTAGATGTGCTAAAAAAGCATAACCAGTTAATCGACTTCTCTCAGAATATACGTAACGCAGTTGATACAGCCTTTCAGGACAAGGGTAGCCAAACTATTAGACAGGGCTTTTACAGCTTAGTAAAGCCTCTTACGTGATGGCGGCTTGAAAGCCAACAGCTGACCCGTAAGACAATTGGGTAGATGAATTTAAGACATTTTGCTGCGCTTACTTCTCTGGCTCGCGCAGTTCGATTGAATGTCGAAGCGCGGAAGGGGTATCTGGAACGAGGGGGGTGGATAAAATTGGACCGAATTCGTCAGCTGGCGCGTCGCTTGTTGAATGGTTGCGTGTTTGCTCCGATTAGTTAGGTTGCCGTATTTCATTAATTGTATCCCTTGATCTACATAGCTTCATTGTAGAATTGCTCCAGCCAAAGATCGAGGGATGTACCCCTGAACAAAATTGGCTAATCAAGCTGTCATGGTTCTACCAAGAGTTTCTGGATGTCAATAATGCTTTTACAAGAGGCAGAAAGGTTATTTTAGAGGATAGTTTCGAGAAAGGAGCTCACTATCTCTGATCTTCAGGACCATTAGTTGTATCAATACGTCACATAACTACCTAAAGTAGTAACGTGTCTTTAGTAATCTGTTCTCTATTACACTTTCTCGCGGCGGTGAATAGACATTGCATTAAGCTTTTTTTGGGCTGTGGACGAAGCTTGTGTATGTAGTCTTTTAGGCTCATGCACAGCATACTACCTAATATGCAGGTCTGTTTTTNATGGTTAAACAGCATAGCTAAATAATAAGCTCATATACTTTATATTTTAACTACGTGCTAGCCGGCTTTTTATCCTCACGCTTCGAGTATAAGCCATATATACTTTGCTGGCCCTTGGGCGCGACCTTCAGGTCTGCGAATCGCGCCTCCGGCAACCGCTTGCCAGCCTTGATGCTCTCGAGGACCCACTATCCCAGGCTCCGAAGTCAGCGGGCAATCCATTATTAATGGCGAAGAGGTCTTAGTCTCAGAAGCTTGGAAGGGTACGGGATATCGTAGACTAGAGAGATCATGTGTGTGCATACTATGGATACACTAGAAAAGGGGGGTTGGACATAGGGGAGAGTTCTGGGTTAGAGAGGAAGAGAAAGTAAGAGAGAGAGCACTGACCTCGACGCCAACATACTTCACGGCGGGACCCCCTATCTTCGAGATCTCTCGTTGCAGCTTCCCGCCGGCGAGGCCGCCGCCARTGATAGCTACATCGATGAAGTCCATAGCTTTCGAGGACGACGTAGAAGGAGCAGCGCGGAGAAAACCAAGCTTGCTTTTGAATTTGGCCTTGAGTCTAGTGAGAGGTGCTGGCATACCAGTCAGGCTGGTCAAGGCAAGGAAAAGTCGGATGAGAATGAAGGGCACCCGGCTTGGTTTTTGACCTACACAAACAAAGCAAGCGCACCTTCAGGAAGAGAAGATGTCATACTATGTATATCACCTACGACCCGACATACCCGTTCCGATTGGCCGCAGCCGGACCCCTGAACACACATACCACATATCGCACACAACACATAACACATGCTAATATGACATGTGAGCAAGTGGCTCAGTCCTATCATGTACATATATACTGTGTACGGAGTTGCTACGTACGCAGCACTTTTGCGTGGGTAGTAAGCATGCAGCATATCCCATAAATTAGGTACCTACCTACTGTATATGACACCTACCTTAGCTACCCAACCCACCTCAATCGTTTGGGGGCTGCATAAGTATCGGGCGCTGTGTAACCCCAGTTCCGGCAGGCAGTCGCATGGATTTTGCTCCTGCCGCGCGGATGTACCCGGTAGCCTGCTGGTGATCAAGCTCTCCCCTCTTTGGTCACTCCTCCACGGCAAGGCTGCACCTACTGTATAATAGTACTTACATACAGGTACCTAACCATGTACGTATACCCCTATTCGGGAAACGGGCTTGCAATCAGGCTACCTATGCACTAAAAAAATAGGGTCTCATCTTGGGCAGCGTAGATATTTCCATACCAACCAACTCCTAACCACTACTACATTTCTCAATGCCTAACAAGATCAATTAGGTAGCACGCCGTGAACGACATTCCGATATCGCCGCAATGGCTGACCTAGATGGCCCCAGTGACTCTAATGATCCAGGCCGCCCGAGCGACCCAACTCAGCAGCCAGACGGGCGCCGGTTGTTCTTGATCATGGTCGGTCTTTGTCTGGCCGTCTTCCTCACCGGTATGGTATGGCGATAGTGTAGTCGATGACCCCGTCTCAAACGGCTTCTGCTTGCTAACTCCGCTTCAAGGACCAAACCATACTGGCCACGGCGACGCCTGTCATCAGCAATGAATTTCATAGCTTGGGAGATATAGCATGGTGGTCCAATGCATATCTGTTGACGCTGAGCAGTTTCCAGCTCTTTTATGGAAAGCTCTACACTCTTTTCCCCATCAAGATTGTCTATCTCGCAGCGATTGTGCTCTTTGAGGTTGGGTCCTTAGTATGCACAACAGCTCCCAACTCAGTAGCCCTCATCGTCGGGAGAGCGATTGCCGGCCTCGGCGCGGCCGGCATCTTCTCCGGCGGTATACTAATCACGACGAGGATCATTCCGCTCTCCGAGCGCGCTAATTATCTCGGAGTCATGTCGGGCGCTTTCGGATTAGCTGCTATCATTGGCCCATTCATTGGCGGTGCGTTAACGGATCGCGCGACATGGAGGTGGTGCTTCGGAATCAACCTCCCTCTGGGTGCTGTGATTGTTGTTCTCTGCGCTGTATTCGTCAGGGTACCCCGTGAGGCCGACAGTGGGCCTAGTACAGTCGCCGCGAAGCTAACTGAGCTTGACTTTGTCGGAACGCTGTCTATGATCGGCTCACTGATCTCACTCTTGATAGCCCTTCAATGGGGAGGCGCCACCTACCCTTGGAACAACGGTCGGGTCATCGCCTTGTTCACAGTTGCTGGAGTACTCGCTATTATGTTTGTGGTTTCACAGGCGACCTCCATCACTGGCAAGACACGCACGATACCTCGAGCTATTGCTAGGAACCGTGATGTCTGGCTCGCAGGAAGCTATGCCACCTGTGTCTCGGGTGGCGTGTACATTGCCGTTCTCTATCTCCCTGTCTGGTTCCAAGCCTTACACGGCAAGTCCGCGCTGGGGGCCGGGACTCTATTGATTCCCCTGATTGCCGGGTATGTTGTCTGTTCAGTAGTTGCAGGCGGTCTCACCAGTGCGGTCGGGTATTACAATCCCGGAATGATGATTGGCGCCGGTCTGGCCATCGCCGGGTCCGCTTTACTTACAACTATCCGTTTAAACTCCGCGACGGGCCGCGTCGTTGGATACGAGTTGCTGTACGGCTTTGGAATCGGGTTTGGCTTTGGTCAACCCAGCTATATCGTCCAGACCGTACTTGATCCTGTCGACATCCCTATTGGAGTCACTCTGATCACACTACTACAAAATCTTAGCGCGTCAATCTTCGTCGCGGCCGCTCAAAGTCTCTTTCAGGGTGAGCTTCGTCGGCGATTATCGACCGTCGCCCCGAGCATTGATACTTCAGCTATCCTTGGCTCGGGTGCTGGCGATTTCCTGTCGTCGTTCCCTCCTGACCTTCAATCCCAGGTACGGGAAGTGTATAGTGCGTCGCTTATTCTAACATTATATATATCGCTTGCGCTCAGTGCTGCATCCTCCATTCCCGCACTTACCACAAGATGGCACTCCATGAAGAGCACTCCCGACAACCAAAGCCCAGTCATGGATAAGGATAGGGAGCCGAAGGTCGAGAAGAGCAACTCGATAGAACATACAGTGATTCAGGCCTAGCTAGCCAATAATGAGGTGGTAGTTTTCGTCTCCCATCTCATATTGTATATATACTAGATAGAGTCCATTTCTTGGTGTTACCCCTGAGTTTGACCACTACCTCTTTACACGTAGCTGCCATAGCTGTTACCTTAGGTTGTGATTTTCTAATATCAAAGCACATAATCACAGCAACTCTATAGTGGGCTACAAACAGTTGTAATCGTTGGGGCCCTGTGAGTAGCCAGCGAGCCTGAGAGCTGCCTGTCTCGGGTGTGGCAGCGGAAAGAATAATGTACCTCGGTAAGACCAGATAATATAATGCTAACATAGTAACACGGGGATTTGAAGCTCTATCTGGTAAACGGAAACCAAATTAGGAAGACTAGGGACGCCAAATTTAAATGCCCGATCGGTTTTTAGATACCCCTCGCATCTACCATACTAACAGCTCAGCCTATTAATATGATAGCTGCCGTCCTAATAATAAATACCAAACATCTAGCCCGCAATTCATCCCAGCACATTCATAATAGCCCTCTACATTGGCAGCCTAGACAAAACAAGAAACGATGCCTCGCTAGACTCTAGTGAGCCTACTCTCGCTTCAAGATGCCACAGTGTAATAAAATAATCCCAACCCTAGGTCCCTAGCTAAACTCGCACGCACACACACTTCGAATTAGGGCTCCTTGGATATTTCATTTCGCTCCGATACTTCTACGGGTAGTAGATCGGAGTGACAAGGAATCCGAGAGTTCCACTCCGCGGTTGTGATCAAACAGTGGAACCATCTCGTGTAAGCATACTATGAAGTGATATATCGGCTGATCTATAGATCGGGGGGAGTAAGAAATATTAGCTGCGCTTCTGGTTTCTAGGGACTAACACTATATAACCACTCGATGTACTGATTTCTTGTAGCTGTGGCTCTTGATGGTTTCCTATGCGTTGATCGGCCTCCACTACGCCGTCGTAGCAATTCCCAGAATAGTATCACAATAGAGGTTGTGCGATGAAAGTTAATCCGCGTAGGTTGACAGATAAGGGCTCGTACGTGATAGAGGCTTTGTTGCCAAGACGAAACAAATCACATATTCCGAAGGTCGGGTGGCTTTATGTCATACCGCAATACCTTCGCACATGCAAGGCCACTCACTGGCGTAAAACGCAGTCTGTATCCAGTATATGCCATTATCTAGGTGCCCATATGAAGATGTTCTTGCCATATTCAAGCGGCTCTTAGAGGAGGAATGCCACGAGACATTCATACAAGGGAGACTGTCGCCATCCCTTAGGAATGTACAGAGTAATTAGACGCTATATTAGGGGTAAGTTACGGCCTTCTTGGCTGAGACGGAAGGAGAGCGAAGACCAACGAAGCTGAAAAATCTACGAGAATGATGACCTAGATTCAATCTACTACAGGCTCCTAGATATACGTCCCTGTCGCACTTCAAGTGCAGAACTACCATAAAGGGGTGAGGGGAGGACGATGCAGTCAGGGGTATCAAAAATACCGTATATTGGACTGATAGTGGTGAAATGATAGGTATATGGGCACCACCCTACCTTACTGACTGTACGAGGGAGGTGGGAAAACCAGGTTATATACACAAGACAGGATAGGATGCTCTGTAACCCCCCTAGTATACGCTCAACAGGTGGTAGGACCTATCTGCCTATAAAAGACCACCAGTGCTGCTAGGTACTCATCACATATGCATAGATCTAACACAACACACTACGCGGCCAGTAGAGAACCATTACTACCTAAAGACTATTACTATCTAAAGCTCGACAACAGACCATCAAGTTTCTTTACATATAAGGGACAAGCCGTCAATCTTCACAAGATCGATCGCAGTATCACGCCAGGAAGATAAAATGGAGGACGACAGTACTCAGTACAAAAAATACGTCATCAAGGGCTCCGAAGACCCTTCAAAATTGAGCTTCGNCCACTTCCGAAAAGTCGAAGGAATACATGATCTTCTGGGACGCCCTGGACAAGATGTCACACTATCTCGGGGATGATTTAGAATCCATCAATTGCGTCGGCCGCATCTCCGCGACGGGGGAAATCCGAACGACGCTAGTGATCGGTTTTCCTAAGATTCTTGATGCCGGGAGCCAGTCGACTATTAGACGAGCTCTAGAATCCATGATGGGCCAACCTGCGCTCCCGGTCGAGTTCTATGAGGGCTGGTTTCCCGTGGAATAGCAGGCTGACTCGAGCCGAGGACGTATTACAGGGCTAGCATCAAGAGAAATCTGCTTTCCTATATTTTTAATATAGTTAGCGATTGAATCTGATCAAGATGTTGTATACATTATGAAGAAGAGAC
>JAPESX010000197.1:0-24242 GCA_029590615.1 Nemania bipapillata | reverse complement strand
CCCCCCCCTTGCTCGATGTCTGAGGGTGACGTCTCGATAAACCATCCAATGAGCTTGTCTATTTCTTTGAAAAAAACCGAGACTTTTAGAGATATGTCTCATCATCACGGTTGCGCACCTTGAGACACTCTGGACACATCGTGCTAGTAGTAGTGCAACTCCTTCACGGAGAATTTCCTGTTGATCGACCTCGAACTCAATGATCGATCACATCTCCCTGGATTAGACAGCATATCTTGTCTCCTATACTCCTATTGCCAGTGGCGACTTGCAGAGAATATGAGTAGAGGCCGGAGATAGACTGACATATGGGCCAAGCACTATAGATGTCTTTGCTCTATAGGGTACAGATGAAGAGAAGCTTCATCTACGACTTGGCTTCTATGCATCCGCGTCATTATCTTCATCAAGCAACCCTATAGAGTAGGTAGGTAGGTCATACATACATCTTCACGCGCCGTAACGTAGGTCGGTACGTAGGTAGTCTCTTTTACCATTCATCTCATCTTATCCACCGCTAGTACTGCGCTGCATAGCTGCAATCCCTGAGCAATGATTAGCGGTGCATGCTTCACAGGTCTCGACGAGGGGGGACCCTGAACACTCCACAAAGCCTCTGGGTCCTAGACCGACTAGGATTCCCACCGTTCTGGCACGCTGGAGGTCCACTAGTTTTAGCTAGTCTTGCTACGAAATACTACCTTGAAGCGCCTGTAGTGGTTAGTCCCGAGTTCATTTTCTTTTCAACTCCTTCAAGTTACCATACTGCCGATGTCTCTAAGACACGACACCATCATGCCATATTCACCTGTCTCGCTGGTCATTTCGACCCTTTTTCAAGGGCCGCCTTTCTGCCCCCCTTTTGTGATGTCCTCTTTGCACCCCCCGTAGTAGTCCACTATGCCATGCCACGGTTCTGTCGTAGATGATTTCCCCATCGTCGTGTGCCCGTGCCAGCGTAATGTCAATGCCACCCGGGTTATCAGGTAGCGAGAGAGACGCCAAGCAGGTCCCAGCGACTGGTATGGTACACTGTAGCGTAGTGCTGTACATGCTAGTCTTAGTACAGACTATACACCCCTCCCCTGGTCCCCTGTCGAATGGCTCGCCATGGGCCATGGGAGGTATCTAATATTAATATTAAAGTTGCACGAAAACCTCCTACGGTCCCAGCAACATAACCAAGAGTCTTGAGCCTTTCACCGTCGACTCGACTTGTCAGACGATATTAACCTCCGCGAGCCATAGCCCAAGTAGCACGTTGCTTCCCAGGCCTCCAAGATCAAGGAGTCCTCTGCGCCGTGTTACAAGAGAGAGAGAGAGGTCTTGTATCCATGCTGCAGCTCTCCGCCTTCGCCGTCCTCTCAGGTTTCCACTGCACAACCGCGCCGTACTACTAGATCTTCCAACTTCGACTAACCTAGTGCCACAATCGACTCTTTCGTCCGACGGAGACTCAGAGATTATCGTTGTCTAGTCATCATCGTGCTCGCTAGATTGCTGTTCGCCTTCTGTCGGCCGCTTCTATATCTACCCCACGACAGTATCGAGAAGACGGAGTGGTGTAATTGATAGCTACTATCTGTCCAACGACGGGGACTTCTGGGCGCATAACTATGAGCATATACAACATATCTGCTGACTGACAGCAAGTTTCGAGGATCGAGAAGAGGGTGAAGAAGAGGGGCACCTGGCTATACCACTCTGTCAAAACGTGCGAGTACACTCTGGCATGCGGATCTACCAGCTTCGCAATACCGTGCCTCTACACAAGTCCCTTCCGGTCCGAATAAAGTGTGTTGTGGTTGTCTGAGGGAAGACTCTGGGAATTCGGTGGTCCTCTCGGACAGCATCCATGCAAGCCCTAAACCGTGGTATCGAGCGGTTGATCATCCCTCTTGGCCAGCGCAGAGGTAGGCCTGACCCGGCGGCCAGTGCTCTAGATTTAACTTGCGCCCGAGCAGAGGAGAAGGAGTGTGCTCTGCGTGGCACAGGGGCGTATCCTTCTCCGCCTATGTCAGGGTCTCCTCCGCGCCCGCCGAAGCCAAACCAAGAGGTCGCTGAGCGAGGTCAAGGAGGCTTCCAGGCCCCAACTCACGATGCGTATCGCGTAGGTCCGGCTATTTCGGGGATCGACTACCGGGCAGCACCTCAGCCGCCTTTGCCACTACCTCCTTCTCTAGCTGCTGGACGACCATTCCCGTTAGAGACACCGGAGCGAACCCCGTATCCGTATCGGCGTCCCGAAGATACGTTAAGACAGCAAACAGCATACCCTACGCCCTCGGTGCAAATGATGCCACAATCGCAGTATTCGTTACCCCCAGTAGCTGGGCCAGGATTTGGCCCAAGTCCCTATCCGATGTCCACCAACCCTCCAGGGTCAGAGAACCCAGCATTTACTTCTCCGAAGTCTCAAAGAAAGACCAAAGGCCATGTTGCCTCTGCTTGTGTTCCCTGCAAAAGAGCTCATCTACGGTAAGCCTCGGTGTGACCCAGTCTTCAACATAAGCGCTAACTTCGTGTAGATGTGATGGTATGTGCTCCTTTTTTATGCTCAGCGCGATCTTTGCGCGGCGGAGCCTGCTGTCTCTTCCCCCAGCCCCTGAGTGATTTTCACATCTCCATACCCGCCACAGAACTCATACCGAAGACGTCCAACCAAGCGACATCATGGGTGTTCCCTACAAGCGAAGTACATAGCCCAAGTGGGAACTTCCAATAAGCGCTTTAGCAGGGCTCAGCACATGTGGTAACAGTCTTTCAGCTGCCTGGGGGCGTCAGGTATCTACCAAAATGGCTTTTTAGGCTTTGCTTGATTTCTATCATTGCTCGGAAAGCCAACCCTTTTAAAAGTTTCGAGATAGAACTTTGAGAGTTAGGTAGCCAGGGACACAGAAAACTCCGGCATGCTTTCAGAGATGAAATGCTTACGAAAGCAAGTGCTTAAATCTGTTTCGTCGATACCTACCCCGAGCCCTTCCTAATTATTACTGACGATTACTCGCAATGTCATCGTTTATCATGACTGGAGGCTGACGATGAACGTATAATAGCTCAAAGACCATGCTCACGTTGTCTGAGCAACGGAAAAGAAGACGCCTGCATTGATGTCCAACATAAGAAACGTGGGAGACCACGGTTACGGGACGACCGAGAGCCTCGTTTCGACGCTGGAAGATTCCCGCATCCGCCAGACCCGACAATTCGTAGACAGCTCTCACACTACACACCACCGAGCGCACCCATAGCGCCATATGATGATCCGCTACGAAGGAGCCATTCGTATCGGGTTTTGAAGTCACAACCAGGCGAGGCCGTCGCGCCTAGGTTCATCGAACGTAGCTCGACAACTGATGCTAACGTCTTCCCGGCTCCACTCTCGATTGCGACGCAGGCCCCCGAACCAGTTGCCTTCTTGAAGATCGGAGACCTAGAAGTGGTAAAAGCTTCAAGCACCTTCATCGACGCGACCATGTCGCACGCTCAATCAATATTAGGGTATCGGTCCCAATCAGTTGTGGGCCGCAAATTGGTGGACATGATTACGCCCCCTGAACGTGAGCGTGTAGTCGCGATATGCAAGGAGCTCCAGAATGAGCAAATGGCGAAGGAACCAAATTACCTACCTCCTATTTATGGAAGAGACGAGGAGGAGAGGGTGATCAATTCACAGCCGTTCGGCCCTGAATCTATCTCCAGATATCAGCTTGACCGCCTAGAGTTCTTTACTTTCGTAGCAGCCGATGGTCAACTCCGGCCACACTCGGTCCGTTTTGGGTTGGCTAAGGACGATTCGATATACTTTGTTGTTCTTTTGCTGACTTCGGCTGGTCGGCCTTTTCCTCATCCATCCCCGTCACCTCGATCTCGAGATATCACTTATTCATACCAGCCTCAGTCGTATGCCCAACTCACTCCCGTTTCGGCTTCGTTTGATCCGGGTCGACCGCGGCTAACTGACCCCCCTCGAGAAAGCGGCTTCATTCCAAGGCAACCTGAAACACCGGCCCAGCTTGTTTCTGCTCTCAGCCCCGGTGTGAGCCCCAATGTCCCTTCGTATTCTGCATCCGCATCTGCAGGAAGTGACCGGCCTGGAGGGTTAGTACATCAAACCCCCAGGAGTGAACTCGCGCTCACGCGGTCAACTCAGCCTCCTGAATACCAGTTGCCCCCGATCAGGAGCCAACAACAGCCTGTGCCACAGGCGGATGTCATTTGGCAACGAGATGACCGTACAGGCCGCGTAGATATTGGCGGCTTGATTGAGAAGCCGGAGATACCACCGCGGCGGAATCCATGAAATCCACATCTACCACAATACATTTTTTCAGCCCTTAAGTAACATCACCTAGAAGTGAGCTCTCAAGCGTTTCCTTTGCAAGCGTTCTCATGCTAGCGTTGAGTCTTTTTTTTTCTTTTGGATTTTGGGCTAACATGCCCACACTGTATTGTCCGTCGGGCTGGAGATACCACTGTACAACAAACACGCTGCATATCTGTACTCAACATTGCATTGCTCTGGGCTGGTTCCTCATGGATCCTGCAATTTCCCATTTCATACGGCATCATATTGAGGGCGTTTAGCGTGTATTTCCCGGCTTATTGCGTGTACTTCAGGGCCCGTTAGTATGCTGTTCGGTTGGTTGTTTTTGAGTGCCCCCCTCATGTCAGTTTCTTAGTAGTGGCCGTCTATCGTGAGTGTTGGAAGGTTCCTGTTGGGGGACGTTTATGCCACTTCCTATTGTCGGTAGATGGTACAAAGTTGGGTAGCAACAGGAGGATCAAGCGAAGACTAGAGCATGGGGTATCTTACATGGAATGTGGGATCAAACGGCTCCCAATCGATTGATCTCGAAGAACGTGGCAAGACAGTCAGTCTCCCCTTTTTTTTCTATACCTATAACTGTCCCAGTACGACGCCGACTCCAGCAGATATCGTCTCTCAGGTGTAGTATCTTGAGGGTGGAGTCGAACTAGGGCGCAGCCGTTCCCCCAGCGCGTTCTACCAACGACGGCCTGACATGGCGTCCTCATTGCCCTGCGGGCTTTGCTAGGAAGTCGACGAATATGACGGGTACATGCTGCAGAGGAAATCATGGGAGGGTCATGATAGACGAGTTGTAAGCTGTATGATACTTGGAGGGAGATATAAATGCATGATGCTATGAAAATAAAATAAATATGTATTGGAGAAGTAGCAACCAGTATAATAAGAACCGAACAAAACGAATGAATATGGGGAAGAGAAGAAAGAGGCATGATCTTCCAGTTAAACTGTTAAGTTCCGATGAACAATCCAGGCGATCTGATGATAGGTTACATCACCTGCTTCCTTTGATAAAGGGGGGAGTGAAAATTGTGGGGGAATGGAACCAAACCAAACAAGGTGAAACAATATAAACATCATATTAGCAAATAGCAAATAATTCTTCTAATATGCACAGATAATTGTCCTTCCAGCCTGATCTATAGTTCATTTCTTCTCATATAAACGAGGCCGAATGGTATAGCAAAGCTGAAAAATGTGCGAATATACTCAACGAAGCTCAAATGCCAGGTGCATGGTATATACTTTGCGATTATGGCATGGTCGTTTTCGTGTAAGTATACCATTTAGCAATGATGTCTTGTCAGCTGCAGTAATAAGTTAGTCAAATTAGTTTCTGACGCTGATGTATGAGCGTCGTTTATATGAAGCACTGGGTGTTCGTTTGACACCCGTCATTCTGCCGGCGAAGGAATAGGGTTATTTATTAGACGCAAGGTACAAGGTGTCCTTTCGTCACGATCGGCACTGTTGCAGCACATGCGTGTATATAAGTAGCGTCGGCTTGTTTGGCTATATCATAATTTGATAATGCTAGTAATCAAGGAATCAATAGTTATTATGAGGTAGGGTAGAGGGCTATAGAACTCGTTGATATCTAATGTCGATGCAGGATGCTTAGTACAGGGTTTCCATGACGCGTGAGATTGATGCTAATCGGTCGAGTGGCTAACTTGCGGAGAGGTAGATGAGCTCATTAGTATTTATAAAGTTATTGAGGGATGTGAATGAGAACAAATCACAATCCCCATCGGTTGATGATCGGCCTAGAGTTTCGATGTGAGTAGTAATGGTGAACTCATTTTTCTAGAAGAAGATATGGGTTTCCGTCGCGAGCAGAGCAGTAGAAATTGCCCACTTATGAGGTGGTAGTGTACATAGGTAGGTTATGTCCCTCCATGGATGACTAAGGTAGAAGGCAACTGACTCGTATATGCACATTAAGTATCGGTGATTGGATCACCATGTGTCTTTGCCGTAGTGTCCCTAGCCTAGATGGGTAGTATAAGTGCTGAACCATCTACAATGATGTGCTCGTGGCTAGCTGGGTACCCATTAGTTATTCGACCATAATCGGGATATTGTGTCACACAAGGCCAAAAGAGTGCGAAGTCTACTCTAGACTGGGTGGTGGGCGGTTATTGTTGTCGTACAGCAGGGGAGTCGTAGGAAACAGGCTCGGGATTAATGCCGTCGTAAGATGAGCTGAGAAACGTGCGAGATGAGGCCTTCAATAAATAGGATGTTGGGCGCAAACTTAGTGAGAACGCGCTTATCACCGCCTGGCAGTTCATGATATGCAGCCGAGGAACTTGAGGACTACCTAATGTGTAGAGGAGTGCAGATGGATTGGAATTACATAGCACTGGTAGGTAGGACGATGCCCCCTACCTCTACCTCGAGGCGTAAAAATAATTATGTAATAAGAGGGTAAATTAGAAATGAGGAGAAGGAGCCCGTCGAGGTCCTGTGCTCCTTTGCTCCTTCTGTTCCGTCTGACGCCGTAGAGGTGCGTTAGGCACATTAGGTTAGGTGCGGTGAGCGACTCTTCTCATTCGGAATCTTGTTTTTCTTGTTCCTTGTTTCTTTTCTCTTTTTTCTTTTTTCCTTACCATGCCTACATACCTAAATTGTTTTAGGTTTGATACCCACTACCTCAGCCTGCCTAGGTAGATAGATAAATTCGTTTTTACATATAGATAGGCACCTATCTCAGCTGTAGCCCGCAGAAAGGCGAGTACCTAATATTTCCAATACCTACCCACCTACCTACCTACCTACATACACTTAGCCGTACCTAATGGAAGTGCCTACTAACCTATCTCTAGGTAGGTACAAGTAGGTAGGTTGGAGAGAGATACCTACATGCTGTACCCGCCTTCACGCCCCAACCATACCCAACCCTCTTAAGGACGTTGGTATGAATTATAACCATCTGGGAACCCCCCTCTCACTGAAATCCTCGTCTCGCTCCGCACTTTTGAGCTAAAGCGATGAGGGGCACCGCTACTACAAATCTTGGCCCCAAGAGCCTGATTCTCATCATCTGCAGTTGTATCTGTCATGCATTAGACTCGCATCCGTAGTGTAGGCCATATGTAATGCATGCAGGGGAGACAGAAATCTCCGTCTGCCGCATCTGGGTGAGGTGCGCGAGAAGCGTGGCGTGAGGAGAGCTGCATTGCAGATGTGGGTGTCATCGTACACGGCAACATGTGAGTCGATCATCACTACCTACCATAGCTGGAATGATCGGCCGTTTTGAATAGGTAGGTACATAAGCTCAACGCTACGTCCATACACTGCTTTTCGCGTCGCTAATAGTTTGTGATATAAAGGGAAAAGGAATAAACCGAAGGCTGGGAGATAGTCGAACACTTACAACTCTCATCTACTAGTCTGGGGAGGGGTATTTATTGTAGAGCCCTTCATGAGTGATAGGATTGATAGCCTAGGGACAAACTCAGTCGACGTCGCTCGCTGCAGGCATGTAGTGTTACCAAGTGGGTGGGTAGCAATTATAAATTGTCCGAACCGCCGTCGTATTGCAGTAGTTAGCCTCCAGCAAGGTTATGCCATATCGCCCGTTCTATTGATCCGCTTTCAATGCCCCGTTGCGACGGTGGCTACGGCAACATGTAACGCATTCCTCTTACCATAATCAAAAGTTCTACAGAGAGTCCCATTAATCAAGCCTTTCTCATCGTACAGCCCTCGTATCCAGTCCGCCGCGGAAAGAGAAGTCAATTCCGTGCTCACGCACTGTCGTCTTAGTTGGGTACGACTTGTCTCACCTCCTTCCTACTTGTAACTCCCACCATCCACTCATCTGTCGACCCTCCGCTAGCTCACCACGCAGCCTGCTTCGACCCTTGTCTGGCGGCTCATATCGCTTGTCTCCATGTTTTTTTCAGCATGCTACTTTGCTATCTCGGAACTCGTCTATGAGGTCACCGCCTTTTCACGAAATCTCGTGCATACAGAGAGGTACTTCATGTCAGCGAACGGCATAGCATTATATATTGGATATAACGGGCAGCATCCGTTGGCAGAGAGCGAGGCCGTAATGCTTATAATGCCTATAGCACTAACTCGACGTGCATGCGTAGGATCCTTCTCAATTAGGAAGGAGCCTAGGCTAATGATAACGATCTGGCATAGAACCTCGCAGCATAGAAAACATCATTCGCATCTGAGGAGAACTCCCAAAAACAAACAAAAACGAAACGTTTCTTGTTGATCTCTGATCTGGGATCCTGTGGGGGTGTCGCAGGAGAGGGACGGTAACTAGTTTTAGCTTCCGCATCTCCAGAGGTACAGTGGAGCGCTAAAGCTTAGACGCCCTCCAACGAGTAGCTGCACGTAATTATTTTAGTGCTACTGCATGCACAATCGATCGTGTCTAGTCATATAGTGAGACAGTCACTTGAATTGCATGTTTAAAAGACGTCATGTCTCACGTATAATTAGTAAAGTCGAAAATACTAGTTGTTATTAATATCTCCACATAGAATTGCGTGTCACACAGAGAGCTTACATCACCAAGTTTAGAGATGCAGGAGAAAGGATTGTCTATTCTGTATTCTATTGGGTATAGTATGACGGGTTAAAGGAGTGATGTAAATGCAGTACGAAGAAAAGGAAAAGGAAATGGAAAAAGAACGGGAGAGTGAGTGAGTGAGGGTGTTGGTCAAATGAATGAATCATGCAGCCAGGCAACAGCATTAGTCTGAATTCGCTGGATTACCGGCGCAAGAGGTGTCGCGGACAAGCTCTGAACGTCTCCCCGGTGGCCTATTCCCACGTCTAGAGTTTGTAGCCGATTCCCCCTTGATATGAGGTAACTCTTCCTCCTCACTGACTCTGCTTTTCTTTCGTCGATGGGATTGAGCGGGTGCAACATTCTCGGCCCCTGAAGGACCGGCGGATAAGGCGCGTAACCGAGCAGGCTCTCCTCTCGCAAGTTGTTCAATTTCGACAGTGAGCTTGTCTTTCTGGGGTGGGCTTTCATCATCTAATACTTCGTCCAAAGATCGTTTTTTTCTCGGCAACATGTCAAGAGGTAAGGGGGGAGGTGTTAGTCCCCTAAACGAGCTGCTGCCGAGGGACGATATCTCTCGGGCGGCATCTCCCGTGTTTAGACAATTAGTTCGGGTAGCTTGTAGATCCTGTAGGAACCGTCTACTCATAGGCCGTTGAAATCCGGGTTCAAAAGACCGTGATCGGGTGTGTGCCGAGCTTAAATCGTCGGAGTCTAAGTCTCTGTCCAACACGTTAGAAAATATGATTGGAGGAAAGAAGTAAACGGATACTTACGATGAACCACTAGTGGCCCTATTCGAACAAATATCGTCGTCCTCTCGGCTAACCTGTGAGGATGTTCTAACATCTTGAGCTCGGCCGTCTCGCTGCTGACTCATGTTTTTTTTTAGAGGAGTGACCGTTGTAAGGAACTGCTTGTTGAGAGATTGATAGTTGCGGATGCTAGCTTTGAGCATGCTGTCGTATAGGGTTAAGTAATATCTGTATTGGGCTCCTCAGGAGGTAACCAGATCACATTATCTACAAACATGATGACTTTTATTGCTGGGATATTACATGGAGGCGAAACACATCAAACTAACAGACTGGTATATAGGCATAACCGTGACCACAGATGGACAGCTGCGCCTCGGCCACTTGAAGAGCCCCAACCTTGGGAGGGTAGACCTTGTGAACGCTCATTCTGCCTCTAGGAATAACTCTTACTATATTCTGTACTAGTTTGTAGAATAGAGCAAGAGGAGCTGCACGCGATGTAGGTGAGGTTGGGGGACGGGTAGGGCGAGTGGCTGTGCGACTGTATAATAATAGGCAAAAGAGAAAAGTAGAGGTCAATACTAGAATAATACCTGGAGAGAAATAGAGAGGGAGACATGCTAGCAAAAGGAGCAAGGGTTATATTGATGGGAAGCCACAACGAGCAAGGCTGTTTTTGCACTTGTCTCAAAAACAGACCCGATTTTGACGCATTACCAGACTAGGTTGTTTACTTAATCCATGAAGGGCCAGTAGTACCTAGATTAGACGCGGACTACCAACCTGCTAGTAATAAGATATCGCCTATACCACCATGACATACCTACCTAAGTCTAATATTAGTAGTATTTGTGGGTATTCTAGAATCTAGATTATTCGTATGTTCCCTGGAGAGGAGCGGCGACAATTAGGTAGCGTGAGCAATGTCAGTGAATGCTGAAGATACACGGTTGGGGTCCAAAAATGTCGACCAAGAAGAGCAAGCCCCCAAAGGTCGAAACAAGCACAGCCGCCACTCATCGACCAAGTGTGGCTGACTAAGAAGGATTTGAAGTTTTTTTCTGGGGTTTTTGTCATTAAGAATAAAAAACCTTACCTGGTACTTACACCTATAAGGCCTGGTAGAGGCCTCAGTTGTTTTATTTTAAGTCGGAGACCTCAATAGGTAAGGAATAGAAGTCAAGGTGAGATCCCTGACACGCTATGATAATATGTACATTAGGCGAATAATCAATGTATGGATAAGTGCTTTTTCAATGAACAAAATGTTACTGCTAAAGCCTGGTTGTTGCTTTCATGATAATAGTGATAGAACATACTGACAGATATCCTCCTCCTGTAGATAGGTTACCTGGCGGTAGGCAGGTACAGTGAGACTGTGCTGCGCGCATTGGTGCTCTGCAGCTGAGAAACACCGTGTTTCCATACAGTGTAGACGTTTATTTGTTGCCCNAGCCCTCCAATCAGAATCTAGCCCTTCTAGTGCTAGCCTGAAGATGGGAAGTCGGCATCCTACATTGTACATAGCGCTTGCCGCGAGGTTCGCTGGAGGTCATTGAAATCGCGTCATGGGGTTTTCGACTGTATCCTACTTATCAACATTGATTTCAAAAATTACCTTGTCACGAAGTAGTAACCTCTCAGGGGCGCCGAGCCCCCGACCAACTGTATAATAGGTTCTAAATACCAGATTGAGACGAAGACCGAGACGGAGAGCGGGCCGCTCACAAGCCTGACCTTGGGGAATGCAGGAATGAGCACGCGACCTGAAAGCCGCGAGAGTGAGCCTTGTTGGCCCCATTCTCTACTTTCCCCCGCCTCGTTTTCCACAAGCTATCATGGTGGATCACATGGAAGTCGATGAGCCAAGAGGCACCAAGCGGAAGGATCCGCCGTCATCAACAGACGATAGTGCTCCACGTCGCATTCAGGCAAGTCTTTTTACACTCGCCAGTCGGATGGGTTCTTGAGCTAGGGGCAGGCCTCTAACCTCTTCTAGGCCCTGGATCCAGATGTTGTCAACAAGATCGCCGCTGGTGAAATCATTGTCGCGCCCGTTCATGCATTAAAGGAGCTAATTGAAAATGCTGTCGATGCGGGTGCTACATCGCTCGAGGTTCTTATTAAAGACGGTGGCTTAAAACTACTGCAGATCACTGATAATGGTCATGGCATTGATGTGTGTCACCTGTCCGCTTCTACCGACTGATACTCAGTCCGTACTGATATTTTATAACTACTCTAGAAAGGGGATCTACCGATCCTTTGCGAGAGATTCACCACTTCCAAGCTCAAGAAGTTCGAGGATCTGAGTAGCATCTGCACTTATGGATTCCGAGGCGAGGCTCTAGCTAGCATCAGTCACATTGCCCACCTAACCGTGACAACAAAGACGAAAGATTCGAGCCATGCCTGGCGCGCTCACTACGATAGTGGCAAACTCTCTCCTGCTAAGCCTGGCCAGTCGGCGGATCCTAAGCCAATTGCCGGGCGAGGTGGCACACAAATATCTGTTGAGGACCTATTCTACAATGTACCGACCCGACGGAGGGCTTTTCGGTCTACGTCCGATGAATACAATAAAATCATTGACATGGTAGGGCGATATGCCATTCATTGTAGTGGCGTTGCGTTTTCTTGCAAGAAACACGGCGATTCCGGAACCTCCATCTCTGTGCAAGCACAGGCCTCAGCTATAGGCCGGATTCGTCAGATTCACGGCGGTAATGTAGCTAATGAACTGATTCAATTCTCTACCTCGGATGATCGATGGGGATTTAAGGCTGTCGGATGGGCTACAAATGCGAACTACCATATCAAGAAGACGACCCTATTGCTGTTCATCAATAACCGCAGTGTAGAGTCATCGAATATCAAGAAGGCCGTAGAGCAAACGTATTCGACTTTCCTTCCTAAGAGCGGACACCCGTTCGTATACCTTAGTTTGGAGATTGACCCTCAGAGGGTCGACGTCAATGTCCATCCTACTAAACGAGAGGTCAACTTCCTCAACGAAGATGAAATAATCCAATGTGTCTGTGAAACAATTCGGGGGAAACTAGCCGCAGTCGATACAAGCCGGACCTTCATGACGCAGACTCTACTCCCAGGCACCATTCTCCCGAGCACTACCTCCCAGGATGCTGATGCACCCTCGGCCAAGACCCCGGGGACTTCTCGGAAGACCCCCGCTCGGGCTTATGAGAATAACCTTGTTCGGACAGATGCCTCACTTCGAAAAATCACTAGCATGTTTCCCACTACTAGTAAGATCTCAGGTCCTAGTACTACAGGTGAGAGCAACGCAGCAAATGGCAGTCTCGAGCTAGAATACGAGCCCACAGATCGGGAGCCTGTTTACTGCCGTCTAACTAGCGTGCGAGACCTTCGCACCACTGTGCGAGACGACATGCACCATGAGCTGACTGAGATCATTGCTAACCACACATTCGTTGGCATCGTGGATGAAAAGCGCCGGCTTGCTGCTATCCAGGGCGGCGTGAAGCTCTACTTAATCGACTATGGCCGCGCTTGCTTTGAGTACTTTTACCAAGTCGGGCTGACGGATTTCGGTAACTTCGGTGTCATCAAGTTCCAGCCGGCACTAGGCCTGCGGGAGGTTTTAAATATTGCAGCAGAGCAAGAGAAGATGGCCGATAGAGAAGCCGCATTAGCCGATGATGACGATTTCGACGTTGCTGAGGTCGTGGAAAGAGTAGCTGAACAGCTCATCGAGAGACGGGAGATGCTCCTAGAGTACTTCAGTTTCGAGGTCTCTCCAACGGGCGAACTACTCAGCATCCCGCTGCTCATAAAGGGATATACGCCATCCATGGCCAAGCTCCCGCAGTTTTTACTACGGCTAGGTCCGTACGTTAACTGGACGGATGAGAAGCTATGTTTTGAATCGTTCCTCACGGAACTCGCGACCTTCTACGTTCCTGAACAGCTCCCGCCGCTGCCCGGGAATGACCAGGTAGAGGAGGACGTGCCAGATGAGATCAAGACAAGAAGAGCACATGTACGCCGAGCTGTGGAACATGTATTCTTCCCTGCCTTCAAGGCGCGTCTTGTAGCCACCAAGACTTTTATGAAAGGTGGTGTGTTAGAGTTGGCTAATTTAAAGGGCCTATACAGAGTATTCGAAAGATGTTGATATGGAGTCTATATCACCTTGTACTAGGCTAGGAGGGCCTATTTTGCTCTAGCTTTGTTCATATTGCATCGTGCGGAATGATGCAAGGCTACTACTATACTTGCAAGTCAAAAATTAATGAGATGGTATCACGATACACGGAATTCACCGAGATAGCTCGCTTAGGGGTCGGAATAGCATGGTTCTCAATTATGAAACCATTTGTCTCGGGTTTACCCATAGAGACAATCGTAGACGCAAGTGACAAATGACTATCGGGTATCATATCCCTGAATCTTGATAGTGATCTTCTCTCTCATGTTATCTCCTAAGCTACGGAAAACTTTTCTTCGTCATGCGGGAAATGTGGGTGCGAGATGTCCTATGGGGAGTGTACCAAGTCCGAAAGCCCCACTGAGTGGAAAAAAGGAGAAAGGAATGAAAAAAAGCGTAATCTGAGATTCAGAGTTAGTGGATGTATTGTGAGCATAGGCAGAGCTTCGAGCCTAAGATTGTATGGGGGAAAACCGTACCTCTGCCAACATCAATTCCAATGAGAGCCCTGCATACGTCAAATTGGACGGAGTAGGATGCATCTTTGGGAGGTTCTTGTTTAAACAGGCGGATACCGAGACAGAGTTGAAGGCGAGAGACACGAAACGAAATGAATTGGGGAATTCGGGTTGCTTAAGTAGGAGATGCCGTGATAAAGTAGGAACTAGCAAGGTGGCGTAGATGATGCGATGCATAGGAATTTCTTAAGCATCACCGTCGTCAAGGTCCTTCTTCTCGGGCTTTGTCTCCTCGCCCTCGCCCTCGTCCTCATCGACGGCAGAAGCGATTCTACCTTTTTTACGGGGACCAGCGGGCTTGCGCTGACGCTTGGGAGTAGAGGCCGCTGAGTAGATTCGTTAGTATCTATAGTTAAGTATTAAATAGTAGGAAATAGTGCAGGTCAACATGATATATCATGCAAGGTACGTACGAGAGGCAGGCTCGTCGCCTTCGTTGATTGCAGCAGTTGCCGCAGTACGCTTGCGACTGCCAGGAGCTACGTGCACATCTCAAAGTTAGCTCACAATGCCAACTAGAGCGTCTATAGGATATGAACAGATACGGGATATACATACTACCACCAGCCTTCTGTTTGCCCTTAGGGGTGGAAAGCTGCTCGGCAGTGCCAGTGTCTTCGTCACCAGCAGCATCTGCAGCCGCAGGGTCTGCGTGCTCCTTGGACAATTTGTCCCAGAGGTGCATGAGAGCCTTAGGGGTTCTACCAGGCACGTAGACTTCAGCAAAGGCCAGCTTGCCACCCTTGGCTTGCATCTGTCTCACGGCTTGAACAAGGAAAAGGATCTAAATTTGTTATTCACCATAGCTCATCAAGTGCAAAAGGCGGGGTTGTGTAATGATAGATGTGAGGGAGTTGGTGATGCCGCCCAATCTCACCAGTTTTTGTGATAACCATTCATGGACAAGATGTGAATAGTGATGAGGTGAACACCTGTGCAGATGACTGGGATGCAACTTACCTTTTCTCCGTCAGTCCATTTTTTAACTGCAGTACGGTCCGCCATTCTGTTTAAGACTGCTAGCGGTATCTAGATAGTTAAGTGGTAAGAGAAGGTCTGTGCAAGTAAGGATTAAATAGCATACATGGATACACTTAAGTGTTCAAAGTAGTATGCTGTTTTTGTAAAACTATAACGATCGAGAGTAAAATAAGACAGAAATAGGATTAAGGATAAAAAGATTGGGGCTTAGGGAAGTGTTTATAAGAAGAAACCAGCCGGCTAACGTATTAAAAGAAGACCAGGCTAATGGGCTGTACCTATGTACTCTGTTCTGTTGTAGGGAAGGAGAGTTAATGCTATAAGGTAGACTACCTGGGTACCTATATATAGGTAGGTATGGCAAACAAGAAAATTATCTGGAAGATATAAAAAGGAAGGTGCAGGAGAGCAGAGTTACCAGAGTTACAAATGTTATCGAAATATGATTTATAGGTACGTACTGAACATATAACCAGGTGTAAGACTCTATAAGTATACCTGCTAAAGCAGATGTACTGGAGTATCTGCGTTAAACTGTTGATTAGGTACTGGAAGGTAGAGATAGCAGGTATAAAAGGCTACTAGTAACAGTGGAAGGAGAAAAGAACGTAAAGTAGCAAAACGCAAGGTATTAATAGTTGATATATAAGGAAAAGTTAGGAAGACAGGAAGTCGTGGTTGCCGTAGCTTAGATGGTGGGTTGACGTGGTGCACACCTTCCACTCTACATGGCCTAAGATACCACGTCTCCTACGTAACAAGTATCTACTTAATCGGGTATCTCACCTAAACATATTATGTACCTACCTACCTGGTACGTACCAAGGTACTTACTACTAGGTAGGTAGGTAGGTATGTGGGCAGTAACACCCAGTTAACAGTAATGAAAAGAGATTTCTGTATCTACGCAAAAGTCGATACCTCAAGTGCAAGTTGACCTACGCGGAAGGGGGAGAGGTGAATGGCAAGGCAACTTGATAATATACTCGAACGGAAGATAGACCTGCTATAGATAATGACTTTGATATATCTAGACTAAGTATAGAGTCATCCGGGAAAGTGATCCTCAAAGATGGACAATAGCGGAGAGTTTGGTGTGCCATAAACAGTGTTGACTGGAATATGTATTAAGAAGCTTACATGTCGTTCTAGCTCACGATGCTACAATATATAAAACCCTGTGCTATTGATACAGCTTGAATAGTGTATTCGGGGTTATTGATTATCTCCCCGGTTGTTAAACCAAACACACTCTATTTTATGCTACAAAGGGTATTAATGAACCCAGCCCCCTATATTGTACAATAGGAATGCCATGGCGTAATTATATGATGTTACCCGCATCGTCTTCGCATACATCACCGTTGTCATCCCCCGTGGTAGGCGCCATGCCATCAGTAGGCTCTCCTTCGATGGCCCTGCCACTGCTCTCGTACGTAATGCGTTTCCAGCCGCAGGGCTCTGAGCCATCCTTGATCCACTCCATCGTAGGGAAGTAGTGTTCGTTCTTCTTCATGGTAACAACCCATGGTACGTTGTCGAACGTCATTGCCCGAATTCGGAAATCTATCCTCAAGTTAGATCATGTTGCCGTGCCTGCTTATTAACAAATAAATATGGGTTGCCTTACAAGTATTGTCAGGAATTTTGACGACGGCCTCAAGGAACGATTTCAAATCGGGCGTTGGTTTTCCGTTCACGTGGGTGATGAAATTAGTGGGTGCTAATCCATATTGGTAGGCAGGAGATCCACGGCTTCTCGCTGACACGTAGACTTCGCTGTGTAGTTTGCTTATTTGCTGCCTGACAGCTAGATGTGGAACATGCAGAATAGCACCACAGAAGGAGATGGCGTGTTCGGTCTCGACGTCGTCTGCAGATACTGTAGGTACTTTGAGATAAAGTTCCTTGCTCTCGCGAATGATGACGGCATCAAGGACCTCATGGGAGTACATGACGTCTAGCTCAGATACACGCGTTATTACCTTGCCATTGAGAGTCAAGATGACATCCCCCTCGAGAAGAACACTCGGATGGTTCCCGCGCTCGAATGTCCGTTTCGAAACCATGAAAAGGTGGTGAGTATGTTTATTCACCTCGGATACTCTGTGGATCCATTCCTCGGAAACTCCCATGATACGCGCTTGGGACATTGCGATAGCTCGAAATTCCATTGATAACATGCGTAGTTTAGGTGTCTGGCCCTGCTGGATTTGTGAGAGCACTGGTAGCAGTGTTGGCATGGCAAGCCCAAGGTGATATTCTTCGTCCCTCGATCCATGAACCCTTTCTCCGAGATAAGTGAGCCATAGAGCTTGAACGGTGCCTTCTCCATCAACGAGCACACCACTTCCGCATTGTTGGCTGAGGCTAGTATCCACGGTAATGGCATCCACGTTGGTGGCACGATACCGGGGTGCGCCAGAATTCGCGGGAATAGAAACGGCGGTGACTTCAGTTACCGTGGTCGCGGCGTGTACAATTCGTCCGCTTCTATTGAACCCAATAAATGTGGTTGACGCTCCTTGCGTAATATTTTCTTTGCTTAGTTTTGCGCTCAACACTGGCGCGTCAACGAGGCTAGCGTCGTACTGGACGATAGCATAATTCTGAAGGGGGTGAAGGAAAACAACCTTGCCCTGCACCAGAACCGAGTCGGCGATTGTGATCCATATATCACACAAGTCGAAAGGCACGACGGCTCTTGATATTACTACAAGGCCCTTCTCCGCATCGATCACTATACCCATACCCCATTTTCTATTTCGTGGAAATCCGTCTAGCTTAAGTGGCAGTACGCATGAGACACGAACAAAACTTCGGACCAAATCTGCAACAGCAGGATGAGAAGTGTGCTCTAGTTGAATGAAGGCCGCTTTTCTACGCACTGGTGGCTCTGGCGGCAGGGGAGTGCCGATGTCCTCAAAGTCCCACAGACCTGTCGTATCATTCCGGATTGCTAATCGCATCTTAGTGGACCAGTGCCTATCAACGTTTAGAATCGCCGTGTTCAAGGTGTGTAAATCACGGAGGTGTTTATAAGTGATGACGACACGTGCTTTATCCGGAATCTGTTTCATAACTTCGATAAAAGTCTTGAGGTCAGGGGTTTTCTTTTGGTCCACGCTTTGGACCATCCATCCACTCTCAGCCGAATCCACGCGGAAAGCGCCGGTAGATTCACAAACGAAAACACCCCCGCCTTTGCACGCAACGCCATAGAGGCGCGCCTGCTGATAGGAAAGGTCATGGAAGCTTCCTCCGGCTACGGTTAGGAAGCGGTCTGGAGTAATATCATGCAGATTTCCGACTTGGATATCCACCTCGACGTCCTCGCCTCCTCGTTGTAAGGTTAACCGAACGGTATTTCCGACGTTAGAGTCTAGGATATCATCTAAACGAATAAATTGCGTAACCATCTCGCCGTTAATCTTTAGGAGAACATCACCTTCCTCAATCTTGTTATGCGACGGCCCCTCGGGGAGCACAATCTCAGCTACTAGCATATTGGTGGCTTTCGGAAACGCTTCTCTCGCTGCTGCTTCCCAGTTTTGAGTAAGGCCAAGCCGGCGACATTCGTCAAAAGGTTTCAGTAGGAACTGGCATTGAATAGTACCGCGATCGACAGACTTTCCTTCTTGGATGCAACGTAAGGCCCGCAGCGGACGATCTAAGGGAAGGAAATAGTCTGTCGATGCGCCATCAGATCTACCGCCAGCCTGCAGAGCTATGGCGTAGCCATCAATATTGACAACGGGACTTCCGGAACTCCCGCCACTAGCAGCAGCATTTGCTTGGTAGTAACAAGTGTTGAAGTCACTGTATCCTTCTCCATACTCCGGAGCATTTCGATCGAGACGACTGATAACACCAGAAAGGATACTAAGTTTTTCGCCAGCATCGTTTCCGACAACCCGAATTTCAACACCCACTAATCCAATAAATTAACATCATGACAGGGTTAGATTGCCAAAAGGTGGGGAAGGGTGTCTCACCTTTCGCGAGATCCGGGCGAAGAGGCAAGGCGGACACTGGCATGTATTTTATAGTTTTAGGATCGAAGCGGAGGATGCCGAAATCATGAACGGGATCGCGGTAGACCGGGTATGCGTCGGTTTCTTCATGATTGTCGAAGACAACATAGCCCGTGAACGGCCCAGCGCCAACAACATGCCGATTTGTGATGATCAAGCTTTCCCATATGTTAGCATGATTGGGGAGGAAGGGAGGGTCTCTAGCTAGCGAGGTTCCTTACCCTCTCTCGGGATCTACCACGAAGCCAGTGGCCTCGCTAGCACAGGCGGTATCGGTATCGAAGGGGCAGGTTTGACAGAAGCGGATAGAGACAACACATCGTACGACATTTTCAATAGTGGCCTGCCATTCTGCGGTGTCGGCAGGTTGCGTTTGATAGAATACGGGAACCTCGTCATCTTCCTGGTCGGCCGTGGACGCGAAGCCTGCGGGTTCGGTATCGGGTGTATTCTGGCCTGGAGATATTTTACCGTTCAGGCCATGCCGGAATTGCTTGACGGGTCGGTCATCGGCAGGAGATGCCGCCTTTCTTTTTGATCTCGAGGTAGGGCTTGCTCCATTCATAGCGGCGGCGGTTGTGGCGGAAGACGATGGGGATTTAGTAGATGTCGTGAATGAGTGAGCCCGGAGGTCGGACGCGAGATGGGGCCGACGGTTATGGGCCGTTGCTCTTGTTCGTACAGAGGCGATTGTANTTTGTGCGCACAGTAGATAACTGAAGGTCACCCAGAGATTGGAGAGCAAAGAGTGCGCGCCTCATTCAACGCTGTTCGCAATGGTTTTCGAGCCACAGTTAAACCTAGGCACCGTCTTCTTCGCTTGAAGATCAGTCTGATAATAGCAACGAGAGGGTTGCCGCATTGGAATGGCCGACTGCTATCTTTTAATTGAAAAGAGATAATAAACCCGTCGGAAAAACAACTCGCACCATGACTTCTGCGGATAGGGAAAAAATAAGACGACCTGAATCGATAGGTCGAGACGGGTCAAGTTTGTAACTGACAAGGAACACAAGGTTCTCTGGTCGAACGACGTGTAGGTATTGGCAGATCCCATCTAGCGCGATTGATTTTCCTAAGAGACANGTAATCTTATCGACCACTCTGCACTGTGCTACTATACAAGCACCTGTGCGGACGCTAGGGAATCCACTTGTATAGTGCCGAGTATACAAGTACTTATCCCTATATAATAGCGAACTTGACGAACTACCTCCTTGCTTCCACTCACCTTTCTGCCGTATTATGTATTAGGAAATGATTCCGTCTATTCGTACGCATTCAATGTAATTTTCACCCCTTGGAAGGCCCCCCTCCCACTATGTAGGCACTGGACGAGAGAGATCTGACATGCTAGGTACTTCCTACCTAGCCTCGCATATTCTGCAGAGGGGTATCATTCATTATCTATCCCTGTTCCCGCAGGAGTCTAAATTATACACAGCTATATAAATCATGCAGGGCTGTGCGCCGTATTCGACTAATACAACCATAGCTGGAGGAATAGAATTATTGTTGGTGGTGAGGTGACCGGCAAGTATCAAGAATGGAGACCACAAGAGCTAGCAAGGGGGTATAGAAGGTGTGTGCCGCATCGTGTGTTGTAAAGGGCATCCGTAATGCCAAATTTCTCCGCAAAAGAGCGTTAGGAAGGGCCAGACTAGTGCCTCGCGTATCCGTCGTCGTCGAACATTATAGCAAAAATGATCTCAGGCAAGGGCAGCTAGAGCACCAGCAATGAAAATAACAAGGCCATGAGTAGGCCCATAGCTGCCGCTCCCGTTATCGCTTACACTGCTAGTAGGTGATGAAGTGGGAAGATTCGAAGAGGAGGCTGAATCCACGGTAGCTGAGCTTGACGGCGTAGTCTGTGTCACCGTGGTGGAAACGATGGAGTTGCTGAAATCAACAAGTACAGTAGTCGTCGGCGTCGAAGAGGCCACTGTACTCGTCGTTTCTGGTAGGGACTTTGCGGTAGTACTTTCAGTACTATCGGGCTTATTAGGCTTGGTACTTGTGGCCGTTTTTGTTGTTGACGATGTAGAAACTGTCTTTGTCGAGGTAGATGTAGGGGTGGGCGGTGACTGAGAAGTAAGCGGTCCAGGTATATTATATTCCTGGGCGCACTCCTTCAAGCTCAACCCTTCAGGACAACACCAGGTCTTTTCTTTTCCATCAGCCGCGCAGAAGTACCCATCATCGCAGGAATCTATATGGTGATCAGTACCGTACAGGATGAAATGGGTGAGTGAGCGTCAGCAAACTACTCACCACCACTTCCACCAGGGCAACACGTTTGTTTTTTCAACTGATTGTAACAGTGTGCCATCCCGTCCTTGGATGCACATTGCTTAAAGTCCTTTCCGCAGGCCTCGGCACACGTGGTTCCTACCCCACAGATTTCGTCCGTGGGCGAGTATCCTTCAACCTCTCGACGATGGAGACCCAAGATATTCCGTGTAGACATATGAGCAAACTTGGGCTGGTATGACTCGCGAATAGGCTCAGCTACTATTTGTCTAGCAAGGCCGACGACTAAAAGAATATACACTGTATAACAAATCATGTTTACAAGTGGTGGATGTAAATAAATAGGTATTCGGTATTCGATAACCAATAATGGCCCAAATCTATCAGACAATCTAAGGATATAGGGAGCGAGCGTAGTAGGTACATCAAACGAGTGATCAATTGCGCATCCTAAAAAGAGTGATAGAAACGCACCGTGAAAGAGAGTAGGTAGAGAAAGAAACAAAAACGAAAGGGAGGAAAGAAGATGGGTGTAACGAAAGAAAGACCTCAGAGTGAGTGTCAGGCAGGTATGTAAGAAGGGAAGCTACGTACGCATAATACAGGTCTTGTAACCTGATTATAATGCAGCATCCCTAATGCTCACCTGCCGAAGGAAGGCTGTGAACGAATGAATCCGTCGCAGGAGTGCCCTAAACGCCTGTCCTTAATTTTGTCACACTAGTAGGGGTAAAGGCACATCCCACTCCATCATCCCAAAAGGGCGACCAACCACGGCTCCGGGACTTGTTGCCCACTCTTGTTGTGGACACTGCCGACAACCCACTGAGCATGGTAAATCTAAACTTGGCTAACCAGGATTTGGCTTTGACATTCAACCTCGGGAGCTATGGATACACTAATTACCTGATAGATACGCGCCAAGCTGTTTATGAAACAATCGATATGGGAGGATCGAGGACTGGGCGTATGAATCCCGACCACGCACCATGCGAAAAGGCGATCACTTATACCTAAGAAGGTAAGTAAGTACAGAATAACAATCCAGACACCGGGGTAACAAATCTGTAATCCATATAAAGCATGATGATGCGTTCATCTAATTTTGACCATCATTCCGTTATTGAAAAATAAAATAAAATATAGCACTATTCGAAGAAGAAAAAAGGGTGTAGTGGTTGCTCTTTGGAGCCAATCGTTCTTCTAATACCAGGTGATTCGTGGTGATTCGTGGTGACTCGTGGTGACTCGTGGTGACGAATTCCTGGTGCATTATCCTTTCGTATCAATAAGAGTTTTTTTTNCGTCTCGGCGCAATCACGATTCGATTCGTAAGTCTGGTCACCTAGAGAAGCAAGAAGCTGCAGCTAAAGAGGGGAGAGAAATGACTTGATATATCCGCTGACACAGAAAGACCCCGCAGAGAGCCTCCACGTATGCAACTGGTAGTAGAGTTAATGAGACACCTAAATAAGAATCTATACTTTACATGTGCATGTAAGCCTTAATAAACTTAGTCAGCATACTTTTAAATATGTCGACTTGTCTACAGAATGACGAATCTATTCTATTTGCTAGACTATCTGAAATCCATGTGCAAACTAAATCTTTCTACGTATTTCTAAGGGCTTAAGGGAAAGGTCTAGGGCGGAATGGAGTACCATAGGGATTTCCCACATGGCAGATATTCAATATGCAGGATCCCGTTGTCCTGTACAGAATAACCGTGTGCTGAAATGAATAACGAGCTCCGCAACTCTATTTCATACTCATTTGTTCTATTTCTAGAAGCCTCTGCCTAGATGCGCAGTGCAACTTAGATGTATAATGGCTTTCTGTATTAAGGACAGCTGTTACGTACCAAAACTACACATCGGTAGTAAGTCCAATATTAGGCTCAAGCTGGCCTATAAACAGTCAATATGGGGTCTCGTGGATAGAAGTAGGTAACCTAAATGAAAGTAGAATATACTATCTATGTGTAAGGGAACAAGTTCATGCGTGCTACGATGACCGGGCTTCGTCCCAACGCACAGATACAATCGATCATCGTTGACCTCCTAAGCTCCTAAGGAGCAAAAATGTTTGTCTGAGTTTGTCTGGATGCTTACGAACACACCGTAAGCCTTGGCCGATCATGCCTAGTAGAGAACTACAGTCGGCCGTCGCCCGAGGTGGAAGCCTAGTTAGCGGAGAAAATTTACATTTCAAACTTGGACCGCAGCTATCCCACCCTCCGCTCTTGTAAAAGCACCACGTAAATAGCCAGAATATAGTTCAGTAAGAGAACGCAATTACGTTGAGTTCCCCGAAGTGGAATCCAATAGGTAGTGTTGGTGCCCCTCCAGTCAACGTAAAGCACCGAGGCTGAGGCGTCCCGGTTGGTATAAAGCTTGAGTTCCTAGCGCTTCCGCTTCCAATGAGTAGTAACTCACTATCCTTCTCACCTCGACAAATAGTCGGCACCTTTTCTTCACTTCCTCTCACCTCATTTCACCTGTCACAATGCATGTCTCACCGGCTATGGCCCTCTTCGCCGTTGGCGGCATCGCCCATCCGGACATCGTCCCACGAGATGCCACAACCATCACCGGCCTACTGTCGTCCATCCACGACTCCATGGCTAACGTAGGCAACCAACT
>JAPESX010000196.1:0-24259 GCA_029590615.1 Nemania bipapillata | reverse complement strand
AAACGAGGGGGATATGTTGTCACCTGCCAGAAAATTCTGACTCCCAGGAAGAATTCTGCTCGCAGAAGGCACGATGACTAGAACCTTCCTACTGAGGCCAACTGATCGAAACACCACTGGAGCTGCTTACGTAATTTATCAGGTTTGTAAGAAGCCTTGATATATACAACCTAAATAGGTAGTTAGCGACCAACCCTCGACAGGTACTAACAACGCGCCCGGCTGTGCCTCCCAGTAACAACAAGATCAATAACACAGCAAAACTACTCATAAATCAACCCTATCGCGTAAATTGCATGAATTGATAACTGATATAGGCCTATAGGCATAGTTCTATGTTCTTATTCTTGTAATCTCATAAGAGAGTGGGAGAATTGATAGTTCTACGACCATTTTTACGGCCCATTGATCTATTGACTCTTTTACTCTAATGACTATTCCGAACTGATTCTATTATGTTTGCGTAGCGAAATTAAGCAAACTTATTGATTCTGCCATGCGTATTAGCTACAGAGCCTCGGCCAGTAGAACTAGAAAATGATATGGTACGGGCTATGCGCAACCAGCCATCTGGAAGGAAGCCAAAATGTGGCCTTTTTAAGCTCCTCGAGGGTGATCATTGAGTATTCGCGAAAATCTCANGGTATGTATTACTAACTCTGCAACTAAATAGCCTCTGATGCCAGAACTCGTGATTGACAACACTGCAGAAGGTGTCTACTGATTTACCGTCACGCTGCGGTACCTTTTCTTAGGTGTATCCCTTCCAGCCGCCCTCACCCTAGCTCGCCGTTCCGTTTTGCCACTAGCAACCCAACTCCTCCGGACTTCCAGTTATAGGTGGGGTATCTTCACACATTCTGGCCATGAAGTGGAAATTTGATACGGCCGATAGACTAAGTTATTTATAGAGTTAAGCTGATAGTTAAGCTAATTACTGCTTTTAAAACATCTTTTTTTTTTTTGTCTTACTCCATTGTTAAATACTGCTTACTGGATTGCGTAATCAGCCGTCACCAATCGAGACTAGATGTGTGTAGATCGGAATTGAGAAGATACCTCTATTTCGCTCGGTTAGACGTAAGGGTAAGTCATTCTGGAGATTGTATGCCGCGTCTAAAATAGAATATTTTGTCTACGGGTAGAAGCGAGGACAACTTTTGGCTCAACTTCGTACAACTTGTGTACTATAGTTGACAGGTCATCTCTATGGAGGCTCAGCTAGGACTTGCACTAAATCCGATCGGCTCTTGGCAACCCCAACTACAGTGTAGACCATTGGTCGGCGCCTACCTAGGTAGTTGACTAGCCAAGCCAGCCAATAATTAAACTACTTATAAGGCTGCCTATATGTAGGTATGGACTTGGAATGTTGCTGATCTTGCTTCATTGGTAACTGCATCATAGATACCTGTATAAGTAGAGTATACACTATAGCATCCCTATCATCACACTAAAGTTGCCATGTAGATACGCTTATGCCGGGTCTCGCCGGGAGGCTCATCCCACATCTCGCGATCGATCCTTACCTACAAATATCTCTATGTGATTGGGTGGTTATCCCACCCCTGTTGCAGTATTCTGTATATGGCCGTTGCCTTACACGCGCTGGCGGCGTGCGCGGGGCGCGCGCCACCCCAGGCCTCATGCAGTCAGCTCTGATCAGCTGGATGCACTAGTTGACGCATAATCCTTTTCTTTATGTTTTTTTTGGTTCTCAGTGATGCGGCGACAGCAATATGTTTTAACTATCCAGCAGAGCCTCACCACAGGTGGAGGAGGCGGTGCGGGCTTCATATCTCGACCTTGTATTCACACCTGATCACTTGTAGAGGGCGTCAACTTGTTGTATCATAATACAAGAAATGGCGAATGTTACCTCGATCTTTTATCGCAACGTCTGGTGCGTCTACCCACTTAGCGGGACGTACACTCGCTTCCAGAGAATCCTGCTCTACATCGGCATTGTCGTGGCCTTCACATTTCGGTTCCATGAATGGATCTCGACGGTCGCGATGGGCGGCGTCTTCGTATACTCATTCGTGGCCGCCGTCCATGCGATCCCCATGTCAGTACAATCTTCGCTTGGTGCCGATGCCGACATAATAGCACTGTTTTCCATCGTTTTCACAAGTTTGTACTGCGCTATTATGGCCCGCATGTACTCCCCTCGTTTTATCGGCTTGAACTTTAATCTCTTTTACAACTGTTGGATCTTTGGCTCAGTTACCGTGGCCTTGTTCCTCAGTATCGGTATTAACCGATTTTATAACTCCATTTCACATTATGTCGTCCAGCAGACCTGTCCGAATATGACACATTGTCCCAGCCCTTGTGTCTCGCGACAGCCCAAAGTTCTTTTCAGAGACGATAGCGGGGACACTGTTGCTGTTGTTTTGGATAGCTGGTGGCAAACGATGAGAGACGATAACAAGAAGCCAGATCCGGCAGTAGGGACGCCGACCGTCCCCGGTCACACAACTGGATTTGTCACAGGAATCAACACGGGCATAGTTCTTCAAATTATTATACTTTATCCATTATTCATAATTGGTCAGCAGAACCTCCATCGTCCGCCTCGTGTGGCACGCGATCGGCTCTTCCATCGGCTACTACTACGTAGGGTTATGGCGAACCCAATGGCATCGACCTCGAAACGAATAGCCTTTCACTTGGTATACTATCTATACTCGGCTTGGAACGTCATAGGGTTCTTTATCCCGGAGCTTGAATATCCTATTCGAGCCCTCTGGGCACTGGGCCTTATAAATATCGAGAGCGTACAGACCTGGATAGATGACAGGAGTGTCTTCGAGGCTGTGGAGTCCCTTCAGCGTAGGAAACACGCAAGGAATATAGCCCTGGTTTGGTATATACTCTGCATGCTTGGCTACGTAGTTGTGCCTATTATGCTACTTATTCTTATCTTCTCATTTGAGTTGAGCTGGTTCGACCAGATACCAGAATCGGAGGGACCCGACGCTATCGGTCAATGGGGTCCGGCCGTGGGATTGGTAGCTTCGTTGGGGCTAGCCTGTGTTGTTCATCAAATCTCATCTAAGCCGGCGGATAGCAGTTACACAGAGGTAGCAGACGACGAAACCGATCCATTCGCATTTGGAGGCAACCAAACAGGCGCCGAGTGGTATTGGAAATACAGAGCACTTGCCGCAATAGTGAAGGAGCGGAATAATTTCAAGAATTGGTGGCATAACTCAACTCTCCCTTCAGTGCAACCTACCCCGGCCCCAGCTATGACTGCCGCCGGACCTAGCGACTCATCTGGAGACACGATACAGCTTCTACCTGCTGCAGGTCAGCCATCACAGGCCCGATAGAGCGGCGTAGCATTCGGTCAAAATACAGACTTGATCATAACCGGGATATATCAACTCAATACCGCTATGCGCTTTATGGCCGTTGGGGATTGAGACACCAGAATGGGAGGTCTATTCCTATAAACGCCGTACTCTAGGGACCTAAATACCTTTACAATGGCACATCCGCACATTTTAAGAAGAGGGTAGGAACAACCCCAGAGGGGCGCATGGCGGCGACATGTAGCGAAAGACAAAGAATAATCATAAATCTACTAGACTAGGCTAATATAATGCACGCCCTAAGGGTCCATACACTCATGATACTACTCGACTTGCAATTGTGCAATATCATAGACACTGCATGAAATACACTATAGCTGGATTTCAGGCGAATCTAGCAATAAAGTTCAACTTCATATATCTGATGAAATTATATGTAGCGGGGGCGTGGAGCAAGCCATGGTGACTGAAACCCATAGATTAGTGAATCACCCAACAGCATCACATCCCAAGTCAATCCGATTTCCCACGACTTTCTATCTAATTACTTGCCTAGCTAATTTAAACTATTGCCAGTTGATTATCTCCCTAGTATATCATTACAGGTTAAATACCTTTAGAATATTAGAAATGCCTTTATAGTTATAGTTTCACTATTACAATATTAAGATTTAGATTGTTAGCGACATATAAAACTGTTTTAACTAAACTACCTACGCTTACTTATATAATCGGGTTGTGATTTTAGGAGCTATAATTGGTCGCGGACTCCACCTTAGCAGAGATCTACCTTCGTATAGTAGTATTATCACGATATACTGTTCCGTTCTGTTCATCAATGTAATAAGCCCGGGTCGGACGTTGTATAAGCTATAAATAATGAGTTCATCATGCGAGTTCGCCATGTCAAGAAAGACTCCTCACACCTAACCGCAGTGCTATAGCCTTGTAGCTATGATTTGCTACTCGCCCAATTGTAAGGTTTTTGAAACGAAGGACTCTTTCGTTAGTCCCGACTAGAAGCCTGCGTAGGCATCTGACAAGTAGGAGTCTTAGCTGCAAGCTAAAAGTCTACATAACTATACATCATATAGGACAAGGGAGGCATCATAGGGCAGACTTCAACCTACCCAATCCGACCTACACGATCACCATTCGTTGACGGCCCAAAAATTCTTCCCACACACATTTCCTGGAGCGACAGTCACCTAACACCGGCATCAAGTTCATGCGGCTACTCGGGGATGATACTTGACCCATAAGTCGGCCTTCTTCCATAGCACACGCATTCCGCAATCACGCACCCACTCGTCCCGCGGCACGGCAAGCTCCCAGTCGTATAGCCATACCAACTTAGCCAGCGCGATCCTCATCTCGAGATACGCAAGGTTAATCCCGAGGCAAGCACGCGGGCCGGTGGAGAAGGGCTGGCTCGCCTTCTTGCGGTCGTTGAACCCTTGGCCTATCCATCTCTCAGGGAGGAAGGATTCGGGATCCTGCCAGTAGCGCGGGTCGCGCGGCATCGTGAGGGGCGAGACCCAGACTGCCGTGCCCTTGGGTATGTATTCACCGTCAACCACGGCCCCGGGAGAGTGGCGGGGTAGCGCAAATGGGACGGGGGGGNAATAATCGCAGGCTTTCCTCAATAACACCGTGGAGATAAGGCAGAGCTGCTGTCGAGTCGCCGTTTATCTCACTCACAGACGCAAAAGCGCCGTGAACCTCTTTCTGGAGTTTGGCCATGCAGTCAGGGTTTGTAAGAAGGAACCAGGTTATAGCGGTTAGCGATGTAGCAGTTGTTTCCGACCCAGCAATGATGAGGGTTGACGTCTGACTCATCATCTCTTTCTCGCTCATCGTCTCCTTTTTCAACATGTGAGAGAAGAAATCAGCGCGGCCAGTATCTCCCATTTGGATTCGTTTCTGGGACTTATCCCTGCTAAGCTCTCGGTGCTTCCTGAGACTCTCACTTGCGGTGCTGGGTAAGATGTATGGTAGAATGAGCTTTATGAGAGGTATTCTTCTTCGTAAAAATGTCAATTGTGCATTCAGCACAGACTCGAGGATGATGTTGATCCAGAAGTGTGTCTGGCCATTTTCAACCGACCCGAATGCCTCTCCGAACGCGAGGTCACCTATGTATAGCATGAGTAAGTGGGCAGGGCAATATATAGGGCGGAGGCGGCACGAACCAATTACATCGAAGGTCAGCCAGTTGAAAGTTTCCGCCATGTTTAGCGCCTTTTTGCCATTCTCTCCGAGCTTCGTTAGTTGGCTGACGAACCCGTCTATGTAGCTTTGCACAATCTCCTCCTGCTCACGCAGGGACTTAGCACTGAACGCGTGCGAGAGCGCTTTGCGCTGGCGTGCATGAATTACGGGGTCTCGTGCGCCTGTAATACGAGGCGTGGGGTCGTCATTGTCATAGAATTCCGTCTTTAAGAACCTGGATTTGCCCTGGGACATATGCCCGTGGATGTCTTGGAATGCCTCTGAAGTGGCAAACGACAAATCGTTAGGGCCAATCCGAATCACATCACCTATACTAGATGTTAGCTGGGACATCAACCAGATGTGTAAACTGCCACTAAACTGACCATGTTTTTTATGTAAATCATCCACAATGAAGGGAAGGCGGTCACTTATAAGTGCCCTTAACCACCATAGCTAGTTAATGGTTAGCACTTCTATTTTTATATTTATCTCATCGGGTCTTCTATGCCTCACATCTGAGATTGCAGCTAGCTTGGGTCCCGGGTACTTAGATAGAGGATGGAAATACAAGAGATAAATTGCTTGTCCCACATAATAGAGGATGACCTGGATGATATATTAGTGCTGTGTGATACAAAACGACATGGTATTGTGCGTATTTGAATATCAATACTTACAGTCAGGGTAACCGCCAAGGCGCCAAGCGCTGGGGTTGAGAAGTGTAAACCTGTGATGTCCGGCATGACGGGAAACGCTGCCTCGATATGAGGAAAGACGATGAAGCCGAATCACCTCCCATCAGCCTTCTAAATAGTTGGCCTCACCGTCCGATCCTCCGGTCCCCCATAAAATATAGTCTCGGCTTCCATCTTTCTTGAGCGCGCATTGGCCCTGGTGACCCTGCTCTTGAGGTCCAGATTTGTGGGCATCCTTGACAGCTTAGGCAGCACATATGCACCCTCTGCAGCGCACAAGGGTCTCGAATGGGCATTGGATCGCCGGATACCAGAGTATTCGCGAAAAGCGCGAAGAGCGCGAACCATGCACGCTCCAAACCTCCAAGTTTAGGATTTCCGGAGCCAACTTCACTATCACCGAACTTAGGTAAGATCGTGGTAGCTAGCTGTCCGCCGTCTGAAGGCACCGGATCCGAAGAGCGGTCTCTAGTCTACTAGCATTGGAATGGAGCCTGCCAGTGTATAGTCGGGCGGATGCCCATGGGGATTAGGGAACCGATTTCGGTAGGGGTGTGTGCACGATCATAGTCGTGGGTATAACGCTCATATTTACTGGGTATAGTCGGCCGAGATTTCCGGAATGGGTGGATTGGTCATCGACCACTAAACGGCCCTGGGGAATAGCTATCTAATTTTCAGCCATCATTTTCTAGAACCGGAAAGGTATTCTGTATCACTTACTCTTATATCCATCTCCTAAGGGTTAGGTTAACTACTGTGGCATCCACCGAGGCTAAGCGGCAGACATCTGCGGGAGGATGCGGTCTAGGGGTAAAACAGGGGATTGGCGCCTATTGAGCAGGGTTGAGGGATAAACGAGCGCGCCTATTAGGTGTCTGGGATAGTAATCCATTAATAACACAGATTTGAGATAGAGCAAGATTAGGCATTGAAGCACATGGCTTTGGGTTAGGTAGGCAGCATTTAGACAAGTGAAGAGATAAGCTCGTACAATATAATTCTTCCACGCTGGTATGCGGGAGCATCCCCAGACTAGATAGCTTATATTCCGAAAGACATGGAATAATTCCTTGGCCTAACTAGCCGTATAGGGTGTAGCATACGGACACTAACCACTTAAATACATAGTAGTCTACCACCTACGTCACATCACGTTGTTCCCCAAGGTTTCTAAAAGTCTCATGAAAAGAATATATGTGAGTGTGTGAGTGTGCTGAGTCCGTTATTCTCATGAAACTATAGCAGATGACCAAGCATTACTAAGTGAGTAACAACATCTAACCATCTCTATGGCAAGACTACTACTCGTATAGTTATATTTCCACAACACTAATCAGGTAGATAGTACCCATCCTGAAAAATGTATCCCTAGACTCCTCGATGTAATCAACGTACTACCTGTACACATACTTGAGTCCGAAGGTATTCGAATTGTTGGATGTGGTGTTCTCGAGATGTCCGATGTGAAAGTTATCTGCTGTTCTTGGGTCACCGACACCTCCCCTCCCAACCCACTACCGGCGATCTTCCTGTCAGAACCAGCCCAGAACCTAAACGAGTCCATGTAACCGCCCATACGCCCAACGATAGACTCGCCCTCGCTTACTCCAAGGGCCTTCTCTATTCCACAGGAACCCCCCGCGGTGGCCGCTGCTCTTACCTCCATACCAGATGTTGAAGCCTTATACCGCGTCCCAGACATTGATCACAACCTTGGTGACGAGCCCGTGTTTCTCTGCGAACTGGCGATCGCTGGAATGCTTCATGCTGTAGGCATAGCCCTTACCCATGGTATCGGTAATGGCCGTCATGACGTGGCGGCTGACGGGCTTGTGCTTACCCGCATTACCAACACTAAACTGATCCCATAGCAGAGAGGGGGCTAGGAGGTCGTCTATCCGTTGACGGTAAGTAGCATCAGCGTAGTCACGCAGATCTTGGTATATTCTCTCAGACATTACCTCCGAATCATAGCGCAAGCCTCCGCCGAGCCCGTTATCCCCGTTAAGCGTAATATTCGACTTGCATTTCTACTCTTTATCGCTAATAAAGAGTGATGCCGCGTGACCCCTTACGCTTCTGCCATCATCATGCTAGGGTGTCTGTAGACCCCCTCGTCCTGTCCCCATTCTAGACACCTAGCCTTGATCTCCCTGGTAGCGGCGGTATATTGCTGAATCGTCTGCTCTAGCTCCTTGCAGTTTGCCTCTTTTTGCTGGTCATGGTTGCTTGGGTATATCTCGTCCCATAGGAAACACTGTTGTCGTACGAAAGTGATGTGGAGAGTAGCTATTGGCACAAAGCACTTGTGAGTCTCCCATGGGGTCTTGTTATTGAGGTAGTCTCGCTTTGTCAAGATGAGCTAGTCGAGGATGAGGTTGAACTTTTAGACCTCCTGGTTGATTCCGTAGGGCAGCTCATCATACTTTCTGACCAGCTCATACAGAGAATCAGTCATCTACACCAGCTCCTCGGAGTTGTTCTTTGCAACAAGATCGACCACAATACTTTCGACGAACAGGTGAGGTACATCGCATCTCGCTGACGGATGCCGCATGATGTAGGTTGACCAGCGCTGCACCAACTAGCCTAACTCTAGTGAAAGGGGTGCACCAACTCGCTCTGATGGCCCCATCAGGGCTGGAAAAGTTATCGTGTTTCTCTGTGAAGCCATCCTCGGCACTTTCAATACTCTTTTGATCACAGATGTGAATTCTTTCATTGATGGGTAACTTAGCTTGCTCTGCCAGGTAACTATAACAAGCGACCCGTTTGGAAGTATGATACCCCCTTAATCCGCTGGTCTGCGCCTGATGTTTAATAGCTGACAGTTCGTACAAGCGGTCCCACCCATTGGAAGGAAGGAAGTCTTTCTTGCGAGAATAGCTCCTGCTTGCAGATAGATGCCCAAGAAGGTGGCATGATGAGGTCTACACTATGCCGACCGCTCCATCCCGAATGCACCAATTGCGGTAGGCGAGAGGATGCGACCGGTTTTGCAACCTTCTGCCGGCGTTCAGTCTTTATATGACAAGTATGAGATACGCTAGTCGAAAATATCCACTTTGACCAATCGCAATCATAGTACGCCGTATTCGTCTTCACACTTAGATGAATCCCGGGCACCACGGTCTATCGTAAAACCCAAACAGCACACATTCAGATGAAGTCCAAGAAGAATTGTCAAAAGTACAATCTTCTGTATCATCAACTATTTCAACTTCTCATTCTTTAGCATTCAGCTTGTTGGGGCGCGAATGAACGGAGGAGCGGACGATCCCTAAGCTGTGTTTAGTCAGCATCGAAACTACGTCATATAATTGATATGCTGCTAATGTATTTGTTTTGAATTCAATCCCAGGTATGAAGCTGACCGCAGATATAGAACCACTGTACTAGACCTCTTCTGGCATCGAGTCCGTTGATTGATTGATTGATAGTGTTTAACGCCGTATAGGCACTATAAATGCCAGGCCTCCACAAGGGCACTAGAGGCATGGCAAGCTGTTTTATAAACTATATATATTTTAGCATCTGTATATAATTTATAAGCTTTAAAAACTAAATTTTTATATATTTAAAGCTATTAAAGCTTTCGCTGGCTAAAAAATTAAAGCTTTTAATAATAAACGTAGTAGTTATTAATAAACGCGTAAGCAAATTATATAATATATTTTTATTAAAGCCGAGAATATAAAAAATAAACGCGAAAGTAGTTAGCAGGCGTATTAGTATGCGAGGCGCAGAGCTCGAGTGTATGGCGCAGGCATAACGCTTTAGTAAGATGCGCTGTAGCTTAAGCGCAGTTATTTAATTCGGTACGTAAATTGCGTAGGGGCTAGCTCGTTACCTACTATATAGAACGATCAGGCGGTGTTGGCTTAGTTATTTGGTTGCAGTTTATCCACTTGCCCAGGTGGTGCATCGAGTCCGTGCGGCGCAGAATGGATGCCTTATCTCTCCAGGATGAACATCGATTATAAAAGTATCAAGACACGCGCGTAGCATATACATAGAATCCTCGAGTAGTAATCAAGCATAAACTTCCATTGCGGACATGGCTGCTTTGCGAAGAATCGTGTTCTACCTGCTCGGGCAGGTTGCCCTTCGAGAAGCATCAAGCGCCATCATTCCTCCACCGACGGGCAAGTACAACGTTAGTAGGAAGAAGGTCGAGATACCATACGTCAACACCGGTGACCCAATTGCGCCGAACAACGTCACCACGGCTTTCCTGGCCACAGTCTACTACCCGACTTCCGAAGCCTTCACAGGTCCTCCGGTGCCATATCTTGACCCTGCATTGGCCGCGCTTTTCGAGGGCGCTTACAACGTGACTCCGGGTTCCTTCGCAAACTTGACCACAGATGCCATTGTCTGGGATGCACCTCTACTAGGCGGGATAGCATATCCGACTCTCCTATTCGGCCCAGCCGGTATAGGCCCGCCTGTCGAGATGTTCTCCATCCTGCTCTCCGACTTGGCTTCTTACGGCTACACGGTGATCGGCGCAGACCACCCGTATGAGCAGCCCTTCATCAGATGGCCCAATGGCACTGCCCTGTATGGGCTGCCCCCCTTTGACAGTCCCGACATCGATGCAGGCGCGCTCATTGACATTCGAGTCAACGAGACGAAGGCACTAATAGACAACTTTCCTCTTATCGAGCAGTGCGTAGGGGGTCACATTAATAGGACACACATCGGCACATTCGGACACTCTGCCGGTGGAGCAGCAGCAGTCCGTGCTCTGCTGCGCGATGAGCGCGTCGGCTCTGCCGTCAACATCGACGGGCCGTTCGTGGACGAGGACCAGTATACCGATGCCGTCAAGCCTGTATTGTTGCTGAGCGAGAAAATATACGAAGACTCAAGCTGGGTTCACTTCGGGCCGGTGCAGACGGGGTGGTGGAAGCACCTGGCCGTCAACGGCTCGCTACACGTCGACTTCACCGACCTAACCTTCTGGAAAGAAGTCACGGATGTCAAGGCGCATAGCAGCTCGCTTGGCGACATCAATGGCTACCGCCAAGTGAACATCACTCGGACGTTCGTCCGCGATTTCTTTGACTTCACCCTCCGCGGCGTGCCAGAGCCGATCTTCGACGGCCCTTCTGATGCGTGGCCGGAGTTGGTTTATATCACAATGGAGAATGGCACTATGTCGAAATGAGAAACGGGTGTCTGCGATGATGCAGGTTGCCAAGTCTTCTCACGAACCACAGGTTTGCAGCTATATCATAAGCTATAAACCTAGAAAACTCTACCGGGCCTTGCTACGTTCTGGGATAGCCAAATTATCTACATTCTAGGTAGGTTGATCTTTCCTGAGTTTTTTTCAATGCTAGCTCCTTAGCTACAGATGACCTAGTGGATTGTTTGTCGTACATACCGGTCTCATTGTCACTAGTTTCCTAGCTTTATTATATACCTCCAAGGACAAGCTCGTTAATCAGGGCGTCGGACGTGAAACGCTGACGGAATTCGACTCCGTCCGCTCCGGTAGTATTTTGGTGGGGGGAGACGAAGGCTCAATGATTGAGGAGGATATACAGTAGCTAGTAAAGCTTGCAGACCTCTGCAGGACGGCCTCGAGCCGGGTATGATGATGAGAGTATGGTGGCACTTTATCTGATGACTGGCACTTGAGTGCTACCGCATATCTTTATAATTGGCCATTGTGACGTTCCCCCTAAGCTGCTGTCAGGGAAATTACTTTAATATAACATGTCTGTTCTACCCTATACCCATTTATTAAATCCCTAGCCCAATGCCTTGTGTAAACCATAGCAATCGTTTATATCTGGCGCCGTACCCATTCGCTTGAAGTCTCACTATTCGCCGTGCTAGCGATATCGTGGCTCCTAAGCTTCTCGCAGTATTTCCAATTTTGGACAGCCCGAACCGTGGTCTTCACCTTTTCGCGTTTTATCATCGCGTCAAATAGACCAAGGTCGCTCTTTTTCTCGCCCTCCCTTTGAAAGGGGCCCATCGCCTCCAAACACCAGTAAGGTTCCGTCCAAGCAACACTAAAATCTACAAGAAGCCCAGCCTTATAATTTCTAGCGTATATATCGCGTGGGAAAATTCCAAGCTTTCTTAGTTGTTTTAAGTCTCCTAGCATCCGTCGAGGGTTTGATATAGTAGTTTGGGAAGTAATAAGCTCTTTTACCAAACAGCGAAACGGCTGTCTGGTGCCCTGCCCCGTGTCTTCTCGTTCTAGTCTGTTCCACTCAAAGATGTTGAACTTGTCGCGGAGCATGTCTTCATATTTGGCAGCGAGTGTGGTATACCCATAGCAATGAGCTGCAAGTGGTCTTATTTTGACATTTCGTGACCTAGGCCTGTTACCCCGCGGCGTACGTTTGCCCTTGTTGTTCAGGCGTTCGTAATACTCGTTCATCTTTCCGTAGGCCCTGCATTCAGCGAAGAAAGGGTCTGAATGAAAAGTCAAGGTTTCGTTAGATACCTTTCGCCGAAGCGGAGCCGAAATCTCCGCTCGGGCATCTGCGGCATCGTAGAATTTAAACTTCATAATGACGAATTAGAAAAGTGCCTCAACTTGTCGTAGAAAATCACCTACGATTTTAAGAGCGAACCGTTCCTTGCCAATGCGAACATCAAACACGTAACCGTGTCCTTCGCGGCTCTCTTGTGACGTAGGGTCGCAACTGAGGAGCTCTAAGAATTCAATGCTTCGAAAATGTCGGAATGCTTTAAGTTTTGGTCCCTCGCATGGCGGTACAGGTAGCCGTTTTACCATAAGACAATCAACGTCTCGCGCCATCAATGCGAATGAGGTGCAGACAAAAACAAGGTAAGGCCCAGCAGGAAGAGACGGAAGCTACGTAGCAATAGCACAGGCTCTGGCCTAGATAGAAGCTGAGATGATTCATATAGGCGCCGGGTTGCCTTATTGAAAGGGATAATAAAAAAGCGACTCCCTTATCTGCAAGTACCCATGAGCGGGCAGCGGCTGTCCAATGGTGGTAGATAGGTGGCCTATACCCACACTTTTTGCTCCCTTCTGCCCCAATCATATGGACAGTATGCATAGGTGGTCACAGGTGACAGGCTGTAATTTGTATGTTGGGGAAACTCATATGATTATATTTGTATGTTGTGGGAGTACAAGAAGTAGATTATCTGCTCACTACTGGCATATTTGGGACTCTCTTGACCTGTCAACCGCCACGCTTTCACATAATACGCACCCGGAAGGTGACACGACCTTAAGAAGCAAATGTATTTAAATGTAAGTACAGGTAGGGTCAGGGTCTCACATTATAAAGGAGCTGCGGGGAGCTCTACGCTAGCTATGTCTTGTTAGGTTTTCTGGAATAATTTCCCTTTTGTCTTCCGTACGTATACTTGGCCCTGGGCTAGACAGCGAAAATGGCTAAGACATGTACCTTGTATGAGTACCTTGTTCAACCAAACCCGGAAATTCAACTGCAGGACAACTTAACTGAAATTCCGTACTATACGAAAAGTATACAATATCCAAAACCAACATATATTCGAAGATGGCATGAATTCAACCCGACCACTATACAATCCCTTTTTGGCCAACGCCTTCAGCGAACGCTAGACTCCGAGTTTGATCTTCACGACTTCTCTCATATCCATGCCTCATACCGCAAAGTCCATGACGAGGATTCTCTCGAGGCACTTATTGTGAAATCCAACCAGTCCATAATTCTAGAAAGTTTGGAGCACACATCACAAGACTTGCTGCTGCAAGGCGTATCTATGGTACGAGGGGGTCAGGCTCAGCTCTATCATACTTGGAGATATCACGCTAAAACGGGCAGAGGGGCGCGGCCGAGGGATGCAAAGATAAGATCAAAATGGTGTCCAGATTGGGCCGGCTTGGTTGACGTTCATGGCTACAATAACATCCTTCCCGGCGATACCAAACTCAGTAAGAATTGGAACAGCGGGGATCTAAAGGAATACATTGGGAAAAAGGGAACTCGGACCCTCGCAGATGACCCAGCACCGTTGGCACTTTGGCCCATAAGACAGTTGCTTCATTATTGCATTGAGAGTCATATGCGATACGGATTCATCCTCACGGACGAAGAACTTGTTGTCATAAGAGTACGACCTGCAGAGAACTACAGTCCAGGAGCGACAATGGAAGAACTTCATGAGGCAGTATATGAAAACCCATTCGTCGAATTCCAATCGATCCCATGGAAAAGATCCGACTCCAGCAGGACATTATCAGTCAATCTTGCCTTATACGTTCTCTTTATCTTGGCGGCTAACAACGGAATTTTGGATTGGACATACGGTAGTTTGGGAGAGGAGAAATTACCTACTGTTAGGCCCCAGAGGAGTTTATGCGAAGAGTACCCTAGCTTCTCCTCTAGTGGGGATTATAGTCAGGACGGAAACCCCAATGTTGAAGTTCATAGCCAGGATGCCTTAGCGACTTCAGCATCAAGCCAGATGTTTTCAACTGTTAATATGAGTCCCAGCAGAAAAAGAACCAGAAGTTTCTCTAGATCCCAACAAGAAGGGAACGGCTCCCAGAAAAGAATTCGGTATTGAAGGTCGGTCTACAAGTCATGATTGCGGAGAAATAGCTAGGCTAAGAGAGGGTATTCATGAGATATAGGAGTGAGAGTTGTTTCAAACGCTTCTGCCATCATTCATTCGTTTTATCCTATTTCTTGGGTGGGCTAGAGGGACTGTTGCACAATAGAGCTGCAAAAGTAGAAGACCTTGCTATTCGGAAACTTGAGGTTTCGTAGCCGATTATATGCGATTATGATAGTGTGTCTCTTTGTTTATGTCAGTGTTGTTTTCTCAACTTTGGCATCAGAGTTTAACTAGCTTGATATCTACACACATGGATTAGAAACTATTGTCTTATAGTCATTTAGCAATATAGCGCGCAATGAGTATCGGGGCGAGGGTTTGAGGATTTCATGCTGTACAACTGCATAGTACATGAAGCCGATGCGAACAGCATGTCATTTCTATCTTTGCATCTTGTTTGTCTCACGGAGTTGAGGAGTCAATCTTGCAGGGCAGCTAACCTAGTGCTTTGTGCGTAGCGGGATCACTGAATCTATCGAGTCTCTGTCTCTAGAGCTTCTGAATACAATTGTAGAGTGACTACACCCCTTTATATAGCTCCCAGGAGCCTGTAAATCCTACTTATATGCTCCCTAGTACAGATCTGATCCGTACCGATTGTTGGAGCTGCTCCATTATACCATGACAGTTTCGTTAGTTGTTGAGATATTCTTGGACGAAAAGGGTATTAACTTAAACATATTATTTATTGAATGGCATGGGCCATGCAACAACCTGTTTATACCCGTGGACATTCAACTCTGTACGTTCCTGACATATGGGAATAGCTTCCCTCTCTAACTCTTCTAAGACCTTCTACGGCTTTACGTCCTTATTCCTGCAATATCCTCAACTATAGACCGAGGTCTTGACCTACTAGAGTTGGGACGGGTTTGTCGCCATTGTACAATAACCTTAATAACACATCCCGCACCCAATCCTTCCCTAGTAACTTGTTTTATAAGTTGCGTATTATACTCTCCATATTTTGAAAAGATTCCGTGCATTCATCGAGCTGAATAACGTGGTAAGATACTAGTACTACGCTGGCATCATGATAATGTGATGGTTCATTCAACATGTCGAGTGATACTGATGGAATACTTGCTGTATAAAAGTACAGACTTCTGTTATCCTTTGCAAGAGCGAGCAGTCGCACCTCAAAATTATCAGTAGCGGCCTGTCGTGGTAGAACTGTAGGATCTAGCTTCGTAGGCGCTGATCCCAGACACTCGGTAGGGCTATTCACGCTTGGTTTCTGATGCTGATGCTGGAGGCCTTGTGCTAATGCTATCAGCACGGCAGCGAAATAGGGATCCTCTGCTTCGTTCGATGGTTCAAGGCGGCGTTGTTGCTTTTCTTTCATTCTCCAGACTGGGCCATCGAGTTTTGTAGAGAATCCGATGAACCTAGCGCGTTCCGATCTTACATACTTAAGGTCGAGATAGGCAAGACTAGCTGTATTAGAGCCATGCAAGAATACGCCACTGGTTGGTAGTCTTGTAACGGTATGCCGCTTGAAATCAAACGGTAGGCGAGATTTACCAAGCTGGATGGCGTTGGAGGCTATGAGGAAGCGCACAATGGCTCTACTTTTGAGGTCACGTGGATGGGGTCTGAGTAGGAGGCGTATTATCGGATGAATCGTGCTTTCGCTTGGGAGACATAACGAGGTCTGGTGTTGGTGTTGGTGTCCGTGTCCGTGTCCGTGTCCTCTGAGTTCGCTATTGCTCTTGAGAACAAATCGGTAGCCCAATAGCTCGAGGTGTTGTGCAGTCCATTGCAGCGGGCGGACATATAGCCGGTTCCGGCAATGCTTCCGTAGGAGCCCGTTGACTGACAGTGGGTGGGGAGGTTGACACCACAACGGCGCCGATGGAATCTTGGAGACGCGGCACTGGTTTGATGAAGTATATGATAAAGAGTTTTCAGCTCTTCGCTTTCTAGGCCGGTTTTCCGTGCACGAAGAGCCATGTGCAGACTCTAACGTGTTTGGGGGTTGTGCGGTCATCGTAGCATCCATGTTGTCTGCACGTCGCGTGTTCAATGGGTATCTTGACGCGACGAGACAAGGGTTAGGCGTTGATACTACTACACAGATACCAGGACAGTGTATATGTCTTCCAAATCACTGTGGAAGTTATGCTAACTAATGCTAAGACCTACACTCGGCGATTACATAAGATGTACATATCCGTCTGTGACGAGGTTGCTTGATGCAGCGTCAAGACATGCGATTCGAAGCGAACTTCTGGCGACCGTAGTTTCAAGGTTCTTTAAGTCCAAATTACAGAGGCCAATTCAGTGATACTAAACTATTAGAATTAATTATCTAGGCTGCACCTTCCCCGATAAGAATGTGGAGGTTGTACCAGCGCACGATAGTGTACAACCTACCTGAGGAGGATTGGTACCTAGGTAGTAAAGAAGGGTACTAGATGCGGTCGCAGTTGGTGAAAATCTCTAGCAGGACGAAGAGATGTATTTTGATTTTTTGAGTTTCTCGGTCCCGGGTCCCTCGAATCTAAATGGATGATCAAGTCTACGCTGTAGGGAATTCCGAGGAACTGGAGGCTGTATCTAAGCAGAATAAAAATATACAAGTAATCTCATAATTCAGCGGCAAGAAATTGGGAATTCCAACTAGTAGGTGGGCAAGTCATCATCTAACTGCCCATCAACTTCCAGTCCGTCCCGAAATAGCCTTTATAGTAGCTCTCTAGTCCGAACATGATGAGTGCCCTATATGCGAGGAAGGTCTGTCTCAAACAATTGACCATGTCAACATTGGAGCTCTCGTGGAGGAAGGTCCACGGAGTCTCTGTGTAAGTCGAATCATGATCTCATGCGAGCAGCTTGCAATGAGCACGTCGGCCAAGTCAGAGTACATCCCAGCGAGAAAGGAACAAGGCACAACAAGACAGTTATTTTAGCTCCGCGAGTGCCATCCCCGGGCCTTTGTCGCTCCTGCTATACCTACTCTTCGTTCTTCGAAGCAGGCATTAGTGATGTCGACGAGGATGGACATGGCAGATGGCTGTACCCATATTTCGCGCTGCGCCAAAATCAGGTGCAGGCATAACTAGGAACGACTATGGTTAGCTCTCTACTATGTAAGCCTATCCAACATCAAGGCAGAACGCCCTAGAGCTAGTCCTCTCGGAACCAACTACAAATAAGCGTCGGTAAAAAAGGACAAACCTTGTTGGATTGTCAGCGCTTCCCACAAGCAAAGTAATACTTTGACTGTTTGCCAAATAACTTGACCAATCCAAACAAAACAACGGCTTTAGATTAATTGACAGGTAAAGCAACGATTTTTTATTTTGATTAGTACTTGCCAATTACTTCTCAATTAATCTTGTTATTTTGTAGTTTTTTTGGTAGTTTTTTATAAAAATAAAGCTGTATAAAAGTGCAAGTCTTATGTGTGGCTGAGGTAGCTAGTGTGGTGGCTTAAATAGCCTGTGCAAAGCTAGGTCTAAAATAGGTTTAGCCTGATAGATTAGATAAACCTACGCACTGACCTATCGACCCATTTAATTACCGACCTACTTACCTACCGACCCACCTACCTACCGACCTACCTACTAGGCCTAACCTACTTATTGACCTACCTATTAACCTACCTATTAACCTACCTATTAACCTACCTACTAACCTACCTACTGACCTACCTACTGGCTTATTTAGGTCCTAACTAGCCCTGTGTTATTTACTTGGTTTGACTGGCCAATTAACTTGACCAATTCAAACAACARAAACAGCCAAGTCAGTCAAACAAGCGTTTTTRGGGCTCAAGTCAGTCAAAACAAGTCAAAGGGCGATTATTTGACTTGTTTTGCTTGGGAGGAGCGCTGTTTAAACACTCCATCATCACAAATTTGGAGATTGCCTCCCATTTTTGTATTCTTCTAGGTTCCTAAATGCAGTTATAGCTAGTGAATGAGGTCATAGAAAGTCCCAACGGAATGTCAAGGGACAGATGGCATTAAACAAATTTGATTAGTTATTGCCGAGGACGTAATACTTTACACAGGTCACACATAAGCTTCCCCCATAGCACCTGTCTGCCGGTTCAATCTAGCTAGTTTGACTGGACAGGTCAATTATCAGGAAACTATTCTCCACAACAACAATGCTCTTACCATACAACCTTCACCGAGAGATTCCATCGCCAGCTAGAAAACCACCACGAATACGAATATTACCACATCAACGCTGAGCTGTTTCGGGGGCTGCACTTGCGTATTTTAAGATCAACAATTAATGCCCCGTCTCATAATCGCCAAGCATGTTCTAGAGGCCACCATATAAGAAGCCATACCATTATGCTTCGCTATTGTAGAGCTCAGTGGAGAACCTCCCATTCCATTCCCCCATCTCTTTCTTCTTCTACTCTTACTCCATCGATTCTTAGTGCTTTTCGGTTCCGCTTGGGCTTTTCCGTTATCTCTCCCCGGCTCGCCATATCCCAATTCCATCATTCAACCCCTGCTACTAGCGCAACACGGCCTGCATTGCCGGTGCAACTATGTAGTGACTCAAATCTAGCAGAATCTGGGATAGAAATGACAGGCCAGTCTGGTCGCTCATACATTGTTGAAAAGGTGCTTCAACGGAGGGAAATTCCCCCACGCGATGTTTACCTCGCAAAGTACGTTTGCGAGCATCTCTCAGCTAACACTAATATTAACTAAGTTTCAAAACAGGGCCGGATCTGAGAAGTTTATTCTCAAGAAAGTGTCTAGTTCCTTTTACGAAGAGCATGAAGATTTCTTCCGACCACTCCATGGCTGCCCCAATCTTCGGATCCCATGCGACAAGATCCCGGAACATTCTACTCTTGTATACCGATACTTCAGTGACCACCTCTTAAGCCTAGCTCAGGCAGATCTTCCAATACAAGTCACAAAACGTATTCTGAAAGATGCATTACGTGGTCTAGCCGTCCTACATGACCATAATATTGTACACGCAGGTACGGCAATTCATCTCCACTACCAGAGAATCTAGTCACGCTTAGTACTTCGCAGATGTCAAACCGAATAATATCTTAATCCATCGAAAGCAACCGGATGTTACAATAGTGGACCAAGTCCAACTAGGTGACTTAGATGACTCTGCACATGTCCCTCCTGGTTATAACATAGCTGGGAGGGAGGTAGGAAACTGGATGTGGCGTAGTCCCGAAGCTCATGCATATGGGTCATTGAACAAACCCTCTGACATGTTTTCTTTCGGCGTTGTGGTAAGAGTCCCTATTTTTTTTTACTTCGCTTTACTCTATGGGAGAACAGTGATTTACTCGGGAACAGTGTATTTATGCAGTGCATAAGGTCGTTCTTTTCGCTGTTAGCGAAGAAGAATTAGGGGACGGAGAAGTAATCTTAGCCCATGTTCTTAAACGCCAGATTTCTTATTTTGCGGACGAGGAGGGCCTACGCGCGTTCTACAGGCACCTCGGTGACAACAACCCTTGGGCATATGTTTTTGATATGCTTCGTGCAGGGTTTGGTGATGATGACCCGCGCAGACCCGTCTCGTTGTGGAAAGACGTTGACCCGCAGCTAAGGAACCTGGTAGGAGGATTGACTAACTTTGATCCATCGAAGAGGCTGACGGCCCGGGAAGCTCTGGAACACTCGTGGTTTAAAGATGGATAAATAAGCTTTCTGTCTTTATGTCAATAATTGCACTTGAACTACAATAGAATGTTCAATATAGTTTGATGAACCTATGTTGCAAAACTTACTGTCAGGTGAGATGCATTTAAATGCGTCCACGCACTAATACGACAGCTAGGTCGTCGATGTTACAAGCTGAGGAATACTAAGCTACCTGCATATAGCGTTTGGATACATACGCTCTTTAACCTTTTATAACCATGTATTTTAAAACTAGATGCTAAGTGGCGAGATGAAATTAGTCAAGTTAAAGAGTAGTTTAATGGGAAATATGATTTCATAGAGGCATAGTAAGGGCAGACTGGGTCCTCGACAGCCACACTCGCGAAAATGCGGAACTTATACTGACCTAGGATAGAGCTGTACTATTTCGTGATCCGGATCAATTCCAAATCTTGTACTGATTCCTAGTAAACAATCGGTTATTGTCCAAATAAAGGGGTTTAAAAATCAGTATACAGGTGAGAGCCTCTCTGTTACAGTGTAATACAGGGCTGTATAGGTACAACTTAGGCTAAGCTAGAAGCGGCATAGTTCAGGTTCCTAGCTCAGTAGGAAGTTGAGTTATTCAGTTAGTCAGAGTCCTCGATAGTTGAATAGCTCCTATTTATATACAAGGTACAGTTAGGTGCCTAGGTACCTACATAACCCTACCTGTGGCACTCTCGCTACAGGCAGCTGATAGCCCTCACTGAATGCCGCTACCTACAGAATACAACTCCAAATATTTGGTTCCGACTATGCAGAACCCAACATCTAGGAGCCTCTTCACAGCACTGATTCGGACTCACCACATCACCAGCAGGAAGAAGCTCCAGCGGGTGAGGAAGGCAGCGTCACAACACGCTCTGTCTTTCGTGCTTATTAGAAGTGGCGGGTTTCCCGGCATCATGTACGCCGAAGGCACAGAAACTAACGTCAATGCTTGGGTGAGCTTTGTGCGCGGCCTTCGATATAAGGACTTTCAATGTCCGCGAAAGCCGGCGGCTACTAAAGTCTTGGTGCCAAGCCAAGCAGCCCAGAGTAATTTTGAAGAGGTTGCATCAGTAACTGAATTTGGCCACTGTATGGAGGAAAGGGGCCTGGCCTCATGGTGGAAGTCGGCCATGGGATACAATTGATGAGGCTCTGGGCGTCGTAGTGTTTTGCATTGGACACAATCAACTCGACTCAAACTAGGTTTCTGGTAGATCTAGTAGCGAGCGGCTTATAGACGGATAGATGCCCGCTCACTATCTACTCAAACTACGGCAGCACCGGCTCGAATTTGAGCGTCTTCCAAACGGTCTCTTATGCCGTATTCACCGGCCATCCTAAAGGGAAAAAGGCCACCTCAATCTAGAGGCTTGCAGATCAGTCATCGCATAAATGGCTTAGGGAGTTGTATTCTTAGTTGCATACGATACTCGGCCCGCCTAACCAACTGCTCGATGGGATCCAGACTACTTGCCGTTGGCGTCTTGTTTGCCGGCACTCTACGCTCCGATGCGGTTTGGAGTCACAGCATCTATATTAAATTCAGGCGTCACTCGACTGTCGAGCGGCCGATGGATTCGTTCTCTGCGATCCGTGGGTTGGGGCTGGGTGGAAAACCTGGGGCATTCAGCCGCCAACGGCAGTTCCATCTATGCACCTGCGAGTCACGCAGCCAATCACAGCTCTACTAGTTATTGGCCTTATTCACGTGTTAATAGCACTCGGCGTTATTCAACCGACGATCTGTAGAGGTTCTATGTTGTCTCGCTGTTGCATTCCGCACATGGGAAAGATATAATCTTAGACGAGGCGCTCTATCCTTGAACCGGTTCCTAGCACCAGGTCTGTTCATCCCTCGTAAGGTTACAGGCGCTCTTGGCTTAGCTCACTTATTAACAAAATGAAGTCCGCAACCTACGCATTAGTCTCGGCGACGCTGGCCTTCCAGGCCGCCGGCCACTCTCTCTTTCAGAACCTATGGGTAGATGGTGTCGATTATATAAGTCTTCCTGCAGGGCCAAGGTTGTGAAAGTTGCTAACCTACAGTGCACGGATCTCAATGCGTTCGCATGCCCGCGAATAACAACCCCGTGACCAATGTCAATAGTAACGATATCCGGTGCAATGTTGGCGGCACGAGGGGTGTTAGTGGCAAGTGTGCTGTGAAGGCAGGGTCTACAGTTACGGTGGAGATGCATGCGGTACGGAAGACGGCCTTCATAAGCAACATGAACTGATAATTTGGCAGCAACCTGGGGACAGGAAGTGTTCCGCGGAAGCAATCGGAGGAGCCCACTACGGCCCGGTCAATGTATACCTGAGCCAAGTGTCAGATGCCACAACGGCCGATGGTTCAACCCCCTGGTATAAGATCTTTGCCGACTCTTGGTCTTCGAAGGGATCCGTAGGCGATGGTGACAATTGGGGCACCAATGACCTCAACTCCTGCTGCGGGAAAATGGATGTCCCAATCCCTGCGGACACTCCATCTGGCGACTACCTGCTCCGTGCCGAAGTCATCGCTCTTCACACCGCAGGCCAGGCTGGCGGCGCTCAATTCTACATGTCGTGCTACCAGATCACAGGCAAGTGATAGTCCCCGTTGCAATCCATGCTTTCTGCATCTGAGAGAGGATTTCGAGACTCAGACGCTCTCAATCTTGAGCCTCTATAATACGAGTCGCTAACCCCTATGTGTCATGCTAGTGAGTGGCGGCTCTGGCACTCTGCCAGCAGGCGTGAAGCTTCCTGGAGCATTTAAGGCATCCGATCCCGGTATCCAAGTGAACATCCACGCCAAGATGAGCAGTTATGTCAACCCTGGTCCCGCGGTCATTCCCGCCGGGCTTACCAAAACTGCCGGTTCCGGTTGCAGCGCTGGCTGTGCTAAGACGTGCACTGCTGGCAGTGGTCCAGTCGGGACCGCCATCTCGGCCCCAGCTCCCACTGGCGGTTCTGGCTCTGGCAGTGGTTCCGGTGGTGCCGTGTGCGCCCAGGCAATGTACCAACAATGCGGTGGTACTGGATATACGGGCTGCACGACCTGCGCTGTGAGTTCCCTAGCAAAGTGCGTCGCCACAACGTTACTGACGATTTGGTAGGCTGGCCTTACTTGCAAAGCGGTTTCCCCCCCATACTACTCGCAGTGCAGCTAAGAGAACACTTGAACGATAAGCATAAGAGCATTGGCAACTAGACTTGTTTAAACCTCCTTCCGATAAAGCAGGTTGCGTGCCTGTTACGAACCAGTAGTATGGTTGTTCGTTGATATCAACGGGTAGCAATTTAAAACAAAACTAATACTACTACAACTTTGAACTACAGATATTAAAGCGAAGAATCCGACCATGTTCAACTTAAGCCGTATATACACTCATGCTAGTAGTCAACCCATAAAACTTGCACTCTGCTTTCATCGACTAAAACTAATAACGCCTTCCTACCTAAGGTAAGCTGCGTATGTGCCTATAAACCACAAAATAGGGGGGTGCTAGAAGGCACGGGGAGACGAGGTGTTACGGGTACTCCCTACAAAGGTCATTAAAGCCGAGTGAGATATAAATGAATTATTATAAGTCTGATTTTGCATCCTCGCCCGCCCATGCTCTCCTGATCAGTTCCCGAATCGAATCCTTTTCCAATTCCCTCGGGTTCCAGTAGGCGTTTTTCATGGCGAGATCCGCCGCCACATCCACATCGGACTCCTTCATGCCCAGCTCCCCGAGCCCCCTCTGGACCTTGAGCTTATCGAGCAGGATGTTCAAGCCCCTTACCG
>JAPESX010000195.1:0-24267 GCA_029590615.1 Nemania bipapillata | reverse complement strand
ATGTTTCAATTTGGAACTGCAAGGGCGTCAACCAAACCCAAAGCCGACGCGAATGTCATAAGTCTATAGGCGCATTCACATACAGGCATTAGAAAAAATGTATAGGTACAGGACTCCCCCTCCCTTTTAGCCAATTTACAAGACCAGATTGCCTGGCTTAGACTCCAACACAGTTTTCATTCTTTGTAAGAACACCTTAGCTCGCTTCTCTTCATCCTTGGGCACCGTAAGACTAAAGAAGTTGGTACCCGTAGAAACACCTGGTTGAGTTGGGGTTGTTCTTGTTTTGGGAGCGGGTTTTGTAGTAGAGCTAGCAAGGAAGTCGATAATGTCCACTTTGGCCTTCGGCTTCGGGGCAACGCCGGTGAAGCTCGAAGGGGGAAGAGCCGCAATTTGCGGCAAATACCGGCCTCGCGAAGCCTTGGGGCCTACCTTGTCGAGGCCTAGAACTTGGTTGAACAGCTCGTCGGCGGTAGGCTTGTAGTTAGATGGCAGTGGTAGGGCACTGTTTGCGACCTCGGCAGCACGCTCAAGGAAGGTAGATAGGGGGATGAAAGTACCCAGCGTCTCCTGCATCTTCGACTGCACTTTAATGACAGCCGCCAGTGATACGGGGAGCGAAACCAGTCGGTTCTCCGGAACCGGGGCTTCTTTGACGGGGGCTTTCTCTGCTTTCTTAGGGGCCTTCGGGGCTGCGATCTTGATGTTGGAGAGGTCAAGATGAGAGTTATGGTTGAAGCGCTTCATGATCTCCTCAGGCCGACTCGAGGACACGGTCCCCAAGTAGGCTAGCACATCACCCTTGAGCAATCTTCCGCCAGGTCCCGTAGGTGTCATTTCACTAATCGCCGACTCGCCCAGTCCGTTCTCCTTGACCAGGTGTGCGACAGACGGGTAGAGGGGATATTTCTGGGGTGGCGCCTTTTCGCCGGACTTTCTCGGCTGCTTCTGTGCACTGGTCTGCTCGGAGGTGGAGGCTTGTTTGGGTTCCTCCTTCTTGGCTGGCGTCTCCAGCTTAGCCGCCTGTGCTGGTTTCCCCTCAGCCGGGATCTCTAGTTGACTGATATCGTCGCCGGGCTCTGCAATAACTCCTATCCTAGTGCCAACCTGGATACCCTTGGTACCATCGCCTTGCATAATCTTCATGAGAATCCCGTCGTCTTGCGCCTCGACGTCCATTGAGGCTTTATCGGTCTCGATCTCGAGCAGAACATCGCCGGCAGAAAATGAATCGCCCTCTTTCACTTTCCAGTTTGCAATATTTCCTTCTGTCATGGTTGGCGACAATGCAGGCATGGTGAAGTTCTGGGCGGCGAGGGAGGCGGCCGAGGTGCGGAATCCTAGAGATAGAAACGTGTAAGCGGGAGCGACAACGGCAGCGACAGCGACAACGACGGGGCTACCAGCAGAAAATATGTGTCGAACACGAACCTCGAGAGGTGGCATCTTGAGCGACCCGTCGGCTTACAAGCCTACTAGATAGACGTGTTGCCGTCGCGAAGGATGCCATTGTCGGCGGTGGGAGGGGAATTGAAGCTCGATTGAACTTTTCTCGCACCGTTGACCTTTCGTTGGATTAAGTTGTCCAAATTAGACTAAATATTACTATGGTAGGTGAACATACTAAGTAATATTTCGGAGCTTGCGCGCTTTTGGGGGTCCATGCTTATCTCCGTCGACAGCTTGTTGGGGACAATCCGAGAAAATGAACGGAACCCAATCGGAGCTCTCAAGTATGGGTCCAGTCCTACGCTCTGATTCGGTAAGAATCAATCCATCTACAGGAACCACTTATCAGAAGTACGTACCGAATACAGAGTGGGATATGTACCTACCAGGTGCAAGGGACCCTCTTCTATCTACAGATACCTAGACCCATCGATAAAAATCTCATGGAGTCGAAATACAATACACATGGTATGCGTATAGCTACTCAGTTAATAGAGCTCTTCTAAAGCTCCAACGTCGCTCTTTTTCGCCGATTATCCTACCCTACTCGGCGCGTCATGCACGACTCAATTGCATAAAACTCAATGACGTCCTCAATACCCCCATGCCGGGGGTTCACTCATCCTTTCCTTCTCCTCATGCGAAGCACTCTAAGATCAAGAAGCCCTCTAGAGTCTTCCGCCCGAATCACGACAAGTTCGCTAAGGCTTCTCACCGACCCGTCCCAGCGCCCGAGGTTCTTCTCATCATGCCGCGCTCTTTACCACAAAAAGGGACCGAAGCCGGCCACCAGCAACAAGCCTAGCAACCCACCTACTAATGGCTCGCTCGCCGCTAAAATACACCCACTCTCCCATTATACCTATGCCCAGCGCCTTGCGATGAAGTCCCAGCCGACAACCTTATACGAGGCTGCGTCGCAGACGGGATTCCTCATTTCGAGCTATGGGGCAGCCTTCTTCTGTCTAGGTTCTGCTGGCATCAACAGCTGGTTCAATGTCTACAACCTGCCACCCGGCATTTCGTCATGGGTACCAGTCGGGTTCGGTGTCGTTAGCTTTGTGTTCGCCGCCCTCGGCACCGTCTTTGCATTGAGACCTAGTTCTATAATACGGTCGGTCAAGGTACTCCCGAACCCGGCGCTGCAAAAAGCACCGGGCTCTCCAAAAGAAGCCGTCACGCTGGAGATTACCGCCCGCCGGATAGCCCCCATACCGCTGCCACTCAAGCGCCTAAAAGTGGCCCCGGACCACGTCGTTATGGTAAATCGAATGAATCATCGCCCTGTGGTTCTCTCCCGGGAGCAGCTAGCTGCTAAAAGGATAGAGGATGAGAAAAGGAGGAAAGAGCGCCGGCAATATGAGCTGGACCATATTATGACCGCCCCTTTCCGTGATGCACGGAGAGCCTCCTCAACCCTCTTCGATAGTATACGTCGCAGTCTAACCGGCGAGGGATTTGCGCCCATATTCATCAATGGCGTTAAATACAAGCTCGACATTGAGGGGGGGTATGCCCTCGAGAATGGCCAAATCCTGGATCGGATCGTCAAGATCCAACCTGATCCACGGCTGGCTCGTATGCAATCAGAAACTCCGGCTAAGACTACATAAATATACGGTCCATCCTGCGTTTACGAGTAACGCTGTATAAAGAGGTATGCGTATCTACATCAGATTCGTTAGGCATGACGATGTATATTTCTGTATATGTACTACAATTTTACTAAATACATAATCTAGAAGACAAGCTATGCGATTAATTAGCGAGTGCCAATGCATATATTTGTATGCTTCGTGGTTTTTGAGAGAGATATATACATATATATATATCGTCTCCACCTTAGTGTATAGATGAGGAGAAGGGATATGTTCCGTGTTCACGAAGGAGCGCTTCTCATTCTCAAGTGCTTTGTGGTGCCAACAGTTTCCTTCGATATCGTAAGGCGACAGTAACACATGACCACATGGGACATAGAAGCTCCCATCTAAAATTACTTTCTCGCCAGAGCCTAGACGCGTTTCTAACAAGAACGACGTTACCACCTTGATGATATGATTCATGATAATCCTGCGTACGGAGGTTCAGATGCTCGCGCTATACAGCCTAGTAGCCGAGATGAAGTTGTTACTCGTACTAGTTTCAGATCAGATGTTAACCGAATGTGTCATTCATCTCTCTACTTGCTCTTCATTTATACAGGCGATGCTAGGCAGGATCCCTATTGGCTATTTATAGCAGAGTTGAGGCAGAGGACCAGTTCAGCGGTTCAATTAGACAATTTGAATCCCACCATCGCTTCAATCCCTCGAAATAATCCCTGTGTTCCTTCGCTAAGGCACGGTGCGAAGCCGAAGAGATAAGCTGCGGATGATGCCACCAACAGATGAAACTTATGTCTAGGTACTGTACGCAATAGCAATGACTTCCCCAAAGGATCCAAATATGAGGATTAAAACAATTGATCTTATTGAGTGAGTAAATAGTTACACGCCTCGCTCCCTTCCCATCACTGCAAAGAAATATGTAAAGTTGTAACTCATCGGAGTTAGATATCTCAACAATTAAGACACTCATAAGATTGTTCTGTAGTGATCTAGACCCTCTCTCATTTCTCTAGCCTCTATCTAGTCTATATACGCTCATCGCTATCTATATGAACCCATAACGGCCGCCACCGAACGATGCAAACAAGCAATGTTTAACAGCTCTCCGAATCATAGGACTTAGTTTGCGTCGTATAGAATTATAAATCAGGGACGGGTGTGACCTTCTTGATCACTCTGGCAGGTGTCCCAATAGCGACAGAGAAATCAGGTATGTCCTTGGTGACGATGCTACCCGCGCCTATAGTGCATCCCTCTGTACGAATTTCGGGGTTAGAAATTTCTTGTCACTGTAAAAGCTTGACTAAATCCCAACAAGTAACGAGGGTATATGAAACGAAGGTTATGTCAAGGTGGGAGGTGAAGGAATAGGAAATACATACTGCCTATGGTCACTCCGGGCATGATAGTTGTGTTGCCGCCGATCCAGCAGTCATCGCCTATGACCACGGACTTGGCATACTCAATACCATCACGGCGCGACTGTACTTCAGTCTCGTGGGTCGCGGCGAAGATGGAGACGAAGGGCCCGAATTGCACCCGGTTCCCGATAGTCACCAGGCCACAATCCAATATGACGAGACTATTCAAAAGGTGAGACAATATTTGTTAGATCATGTATCGGTACAGACTTCCCCAGCGGGGTACGGAAGAGAGAGCCGCCAGGTAAGCTTACTTGAAGTTCGAGTAGAAATTATCTCCAATCCTGATATTGCATCCATAGTCGATGTTAACTGGTGGTTCGATGAATGCGCCCGCGCCAACCTGGCCCATGATCCCCTTCAGCATCTCTTCCCTATCCTTGACCAATGAATCTGGCGTTGCATCATCAGGAAAGTGCGTGTTGTATTTGTTCATGAAGCGCCGCGCCTTAAAGCGGCCTGTTACCAGCTCTGGCGCCTGTGCATCGTATCTATGCGTCCTAGTCAGCATTGATGTTCATAACAATCACCTACGACGTATGATCCTTCGGCACAAGGTGGCCGCCTGCGTCCATGTGACTCACAGCATTCCCGATATCATCTTCTCATATTCCTCGCCTTGTGGTACGTTGGCGAGGCTCTTGGCTACCTCGATTGCTGCGGGGTCTTTCTGTGTGCTGGCCATGTTGTTTGCTTGCTTGCCTTTGATGAATAGACAACTTCAAGTTGTAAAAAGAATGATTAAAATATAAATTCTGCCTAAATTCGACGCCAAAATACAGAATAAAATCTTGTTCGTATAACTATCTTCTTGAGGGACGAGCAGAGCTTTACGTGTTCGAATCGTATATATATACTTGTATGTGCCTTAGTCGTCCGTCCGCTTCCAACCCGAATAAGGAATCTCCGTATGTGGTTAAAGCTCCCCAAATATATCGACGCTACCTACCCACTATCTAGATAGTCTATACACTAAACATGGCTAAATCTCGGGGTATAATTGAAGGACCCAACGTCACCCCATTCTATCAAGTAACCTTTCTCGTGACAGAGCAACAAATACGAATAGCCAAGGACATTTCCAATGTAGCGTTCATGATAGTAGGCGAGGCCAGTTTAGTGGAAGCTTCCAAGAAGAACACCTGTTAACAATTTTGTCAATTCCGCTCTCATCCCCGCTATGCTGTATTGGGAATCTCCGCCATTGACTAGAGTCAGGTTTGACAAGTGTCGCTCACAATCTAGGGGAGAAATGGAGGTTGAATTCATCTCAGCTTAAAAAGTATATATACAATTTCATATGTTTACAACGATGGCCATACTTGCCATAAACCCTCGGACAGAATCGGGGCCAATAGCAGAGTCGATCAAGGCCTTATGAGTTGTAAGTGGACGGTCCTAGGAAGAGTTTTGAGGCCATTACAACAAATTTATATAACTAGTAAGATATATATATATGAGGAATACACGTGTTGTACGCCAAGTAACTTGATTTAAATTGTGACCTCTCGCGGAAGAGAAATCGACATCATTCATACTACAGTAGAATTAACCGTATATAAAGGGGTTTCTTTAGATTTCTCTATATCGCAAGCGAAATGGCAGGAGAAAGTCAATTCAGACATATAGTGAATCAATTGATGAATATGAGAAAGCCATGAACAAAATACTATAGGACGATAATGTAAAATAACGCCGGTGTTACTAGGACGATGACAACAAAATATAAGCGATTCCGTCATAGGAGCGCTATCATGGACCCAATGAGCTTATTTTAAGTATGACCATTGCACGACGCTAGCTGTATGGATGGACACCAATGTAGTCACACTAACAAGTGTACATGTAAGGCAAAAACTCTCTTCCTCTGATGCCTTAGAAAGAAACTTTACATCTTATAATATTAACACGAAAATGAGACCACGGCATTCTATGTAAATAAGACTTTAAATACACGCAAAAGCGAATCGACAGACATATATAAAGTTGCCATTGAAGTGAAATTGCTTTTGTTATGCCTATAACTTTATGAGATTTGTGACATACTAAATTTTGTTTGCGATTATTTAGCCTCTATATCCAGGACACCTGATAACATTTAAGATAGTGTACAACGACTCCCGAGATTACGTATCTCGGGAACACCAATTACGCCTTCGTTACATCGTACAAAACCGTTAAAACGAGATGCAACTGCCACGTAAGGAGTAAATTTCCCCCCTTTCGTTTGCCTCTGCTGTGGCACATTCATTTACGAGGCTGTGCTGGAGATCGTATCTTGGCAAGGAAATGGGTCACTATACTAGAACATGGATATGATTAGCTCGCAGAAGCACGCACACGAGATGGCGGCCCAGGCCAGACCCTGTTTAATTCAAGCGCCGTCGTAAGGATGAGGCAATTAACACAAGCACAGGCAGGGTCAAACTTCCCCCTTACGAATAGTTTGGACGGCCGATTGACGGAGCTTTGTATACGTGCCTCATATTCATCTCCGTGAGACATTGTGTCCACGCACGCCGGAAAGCGATGGCATTTTGAAAGATAAGACGTGGCGGCAAGACGTGAGACAGACTATACTGATAGCTGACGCCTTGAATGGCTTTAGAGACATGCTTCCCTCGGCGGCGCTAGATACCGTGTGGTCCAGCTAACAGCTTCCCGATCGAGTCTGAAACTATAATCATAGACGCTTAGCTTGAATGTACCGCCGGGTTTCGGATCTGGAGGTCAACGTAGAGCACCGTACGGGAGATAGATCTGCTGGTGTTCGGGCGCCTCGCTGTGGTACAATAGACCTAGATGCATCCTTGGGACAACTGATCATCACTATGGACTAGGTAAGACGTAGCGCGTAGCGTATAATGGTCGGCCTTTCGTTCATATCGTTCCAGGTGACGTACGGGCTAATTCTACAAGCTACTTCCTATACTCTTAACTGGATAGGCAACTCGTTGATCGTCCCAGCCGGCAACTTGCACATGAGCGTTGAGTCATGTAGTGCTCGATGTCGTGCTTCATCTGCCGAATGCATGGTGCAATGAAAGTGTTTCCTAATAAGGCCGAGCTAGCCAGGTGAGATGTCCCTTGTGAGAGAGTAGCGTGTGTTGTAGCGCCGATATAGAATGTCTGATCTACAAGTGTACCTATGTAGGTAGTCGTATGTCGAAGCGTATGTATGAATGCATACTGTATCTAGAATCTAGATAGATAATTGCCGGGGAGATTGGCCCTAAAACGTAATCGACGTGTTGCATGCCGCTAGATATTTCACTACGGCTGAACTCGGCTTCATGCGTATGACGTTGGTCTGGCCTTCTAGAACTTGTGTCAAAATCAGATGCTGTGGGTGACTTCTGCAGAGAGAGGAAATATGGTAGCGAAAGTTACACATGCATTGATAATGCGTGCTCAACCGCGCATTCGCCTCATTTTCGGAGGCGTTTCAATAAACTTAATTAGTGGCTGTGTTGATTTGGGCAGAGCAATTGAAACAAGACAATTCGATGTTCAATGGAAGCTGATTTCTGGATATGGCCAACAGGCGATCTACTAGTGGACCTAATCGAGCCTAGATTGGACCGGTTATGAGGGCGTTCGTCGAATGATAATCCAGGATTCAGCTAAGCTCCTACCTATTTCGACTGATTCGCCATACCCATACACTTATACATATGCCTAGATGCAGTACGCGTAGGACCGTACAGTTAGGTAGTCTGCGCATAGCTAAGTATTCTGTACATACACTATCTAGACTAGTCTACTTTATCCGCGTTGATCAAACCTGATAGCCCTTCGGCTTGCTAAGAGAGGTAAAGTCTCACCCGAAAGTCGAGTTGTGCTGCCGGCGGTAACAGGTTTTCCCAGCCAACTGGGTTGTACTACTAAGTATGCGCATACCTACATATGTTGGGTAGTGTACATGCTTGTAGTATCTCAGTCTTCACCGCTTGACATACAGTTCCGTTCTGCAAGCACTTCACCTTGGAGGGACTAGTGAGCATTGTGGCGACATACCATTTTCAAGCACCCTTTTGTCTTATTCGTAGGACCATGCGCATCTGTCACGCATCTATCACCTATCATATTATTAGGTCCCTGTAGCCGGGAGAGCGTCGCAGGCCGCCTGCAAGTCATTCAAAAATCTTCTGCGATGCGGCAGCGGTTAGATAGATAGATGCCCATATTACGTGTTCCGTATCCCGTATTCTGTGTCCGTAGCGTGGGTGTAAGGCAGTGGATTATAGACGACAAGATAGGCTTCAATTCCCCCACAACTCCCATAAAACCCCCATTCAACTATATTGCTACGACAAAAGCGCGACGCTTCCCGGATTCTTGTATGACGGAATGTGGGTGCCAGACTAGCGGATCAACTTCAAGAAAACGAGGGGTTGTTTTATGGATAGGCTGTGTGCAGTAGTCCTTGAAGCGGGTCGGAAAATGACCTTGTTGCAGGATAACCGCAGATAGCGCTGGCTCTATCTACCAGTCTACGTGAACACAATATGAGTGATCACTGGTGATAGATGTGCTCACGTGGAGGTGGCAAACATAAAGCGGACAATCGGACCCCTAGGGAGGTATGATTATCTGCTTTCGCAGACACGTTCATATGAGCCATGCTTCTTCTCTTGGACTTGACGCAAAGCTCCTCATTTATTATGTACCTCTCATCAATAATTGTTGTATAACCAATTCTTGAGGGGTTACACGACGAAAAAAAAAAAAAGGGAATGAATCTCGATACTTCGATCCAATTACAATTCCCGAACCCTAGTAAGCCACCGATTCTAGATCCTAGTCCGTCTTGTCGCGATCCTGTACGCTACAACTGCACGGCTCGGTCGTAGTAGTCAGCTAGGATCACATAGCATCAACTATGGGATATTCCTCATGTGGTGTTACACTCCACGCTGCCGTTATATGTCTTGCAGTGCTAGAACATTGCTATTTCAAGGGAGGCGGCAGTCATCTAGCCGAGAATAGCCAATCAACTGACATGCGAGGGGCCACGGCAGGTCTTGGCTCGCGTTATCTTGTATGTTCCATTGGAGGTGTGTACAGATACTGCACGCCCACCGCTTCTCAACTTTTGCTTTTCAACTCCAGGCCGATATCGTGAAATTTTGGCTCCTGTGCGGGTGAGGCGTTGCGAAAGTTTTTTTCCTCTTTCTTTTTAGTGAACGTCGAACAATCTCGTCTTTACATAGTCTGTTGTCGCCTATGCGAAGACTGGGTTTTGCTATCCCTAGCTGATTTTATTGAAAGACTGGCAGCATGATCTAGGTATCTGCATAGCTTGTATGATATACTGGTTTGGTATGTTGGATGTCGTATCCTTTACCCATACATCATACTATGAATTTAATTTGGTGGTATTTCATGCGATCGCTGCGAAGCGGTCATAGTCAACGGATGAAAATTGGGGGTATCGCCATGGCTAGACTTGGTGGTCAGGAGCCTCACCTACTCCAACGAACAATGCCGTGTAATCGAGCGGTGTGTGCTGAAATGCAACCCTCTATCTAGACTGCCTTTCGCATATGATACGCATATTCGTCTAAATGCGATATGCCGTTTCCCGCATCTGAGTGGAGCGCTTATTCTAAGAGACGTCAGGCATGTACATGAGAGTATGCGTAGCCATGCCAGAGAAGAAACTCTCCTTCAGGGCCATCTAAGAGCTGTGAGGGGGTTCGGCGAGACAGGATAAAAAATTGAGGAATGTCGGTATGCGTGTTTGTTACTTTCTCGCCTGATGATGTAAATCTAGATGGCAACGCTCCTCCAAGACCAGCCACCTACCTCTTTGGTTCTTGTAGCGCTAATTAGTAGATACCAAAATGTTTAATCAACTGATATCGAACGGGGGTTTGTTTGTCTGAGTCGCATGTCAAGTAATGATAATCATACATCGCACGATCTGTTAACGGTATTACCCCTCATTCGACTAGTAGCCGTGAAGGTATCCTCGTGAGCCTACCCGGTGGGTATCGAGGTATCGTGAACAAATAGGGTGGTAGGAAACGACTCGCAATTCTGAAACATGAGTGAGGGATGTTAAATGGCGGGCAGATGGCGGGGTACTTACCTCCGACCGACGAATTGCACTAATACATATACAGCTAGATATCTATATCTCCTATTCTGTATATGTAGGTATATACGTATGTATGTAGTGTGCAGGCTACAGGGATGATGCCCCTAAAATAGCAAGGATGTTTCTATCTCAATGTTGGCACATTCCAATCATGCCAGTTGCCCATGCAAATTGTGGGGGTATGACGAAATGATAGTTGGGTTTGCGGGTTGGGTAAGTCGAAAGGCAAGAAGGGTCCTGCATCACGCCAGATCTTATATTGTAAATACTCCCATTTGAAGATCGTTCGCCCGGTATTACGCGAGTGGACCCAGGGCTCCTATTCGACAAATATGCAAAAGTACTTGAAGTATACGTTGTGTAGTTAGAAGATAGCCGTTCAATCGTGCAATTATAATACAGGTTGGGGAAGCTTTTAGGGGAACTAGTGATTACTTGCCTATGGCTGGCCTGAGACGAGTACAATAACAAGTGTGGCTTTCTTTCCATTTTCGAGCATTAAATTAATTATAAAAGAACGACCCTAGGGCCTGAGTATTCTCGACTGAGACACCGACTCGAAAGAATTATATCGAGTAGTCGAGCTTATCACCTTATCTATCTAATCTAGGTACTTCAGAAAAATGTAAAGCTATACTGGGGGTACCTAGTAACATAAGCATACATATAGGCACTGAAAAGCAAAGAAAAAAACCATTGCGCTTATGCACTAGCGCCTTTGTACGCACAGACACAAGTTCGTCAAGCGACAGGGTTCCGGGGGGCTTGCAGGTTGTACACTACCTACCTACTATATAGAATGCGTATGTAAGTACATACTTGTAGGCAAGTAATACAGAATACACTACCTGCCTTGGGTATGGACCCTGATTCTTTGTCCAGGGTTTCTAGAAGGGATTTCCCAGCCTAAGACTGAATGGCGCAGCCTAGAGAGCTGACGGTGCTGGTCTAATGAATTAGAGCGTTGCTGCACAATTAGCCTGCATTTAAGTAATTTTAACTGGACCACTTAGCGAAGCGCATCGGCTACCGTGATGGGGGCTGTAATATCCGGTCCGGTCCACGATTCTACGAAAAAGTACCCGACTAAGTACATAGGCAGAGAGGCAGATGAATTACACGTACGACGGGAACGAATCTTACCAGCAATGCGTAAACCATCTGATTGACGACTGCTCTGTGGTATCAAGGCGCCCATACAATAGGGGGCGGTGAAGAAGTATCAATCACGAGACTGGGATTGGCGAGGCACGTGTGATCACCAAAGCAGTGCCCGATTACAACCGAAAGTGATGGGCATACACGACTTGGTGTGGGAATGTGTTTGGGATTGGGTTGGGAACATCTCTCGCGCTGGTGAACGAGCTGTTTATAGGTAGAATCTTCATACAAGGTAGGCGTTCAGTTCGTCAGATAGCACGCGGGAGAAAGGAATGTAGTAGTGTTTCAAGCAAGGCTATGAATTTGCTAAGATCGTCAGCGACACGTACTTAAGGTAGATGTTTTATGACTGGCATGCGGAACAGCCCGCCACAATACTAGGTCTTAAACAAAACAAAGAACGCGAATTTGAAACTTTTGGCTGTCGGCGGNTAGCAGATCATAAACTGCCAGGGTTATTTCGGATTTTGGATTGGGGAAAAGGATGGGTAGGTATGTAATTACCTATAACTGAGGGGAGTTATGAGCCCAAGGGACCAACGCTCTCGCTACCTATTGTTTACAACGCAGCCGTGCTATGTAAGTTGGAGAATGCAGAAGAAGATGGTTAATCATTACAAAACGATATCAACACTAAATACCTGAGCAAAGTAGCGATCGAGTTGGCGCCTCATCTCTCTGATATAAGGATACAATAACAACACATATTACTGTCGGTATGTGTGAGATGCATAGCGGTCTCTTGCTGACATGCTGGCGCATACCTGATGCAGAGTGGTACTGTATCTGGACGGCAGTGCAGTATGTATGCCTAGATGCAGCAGCACATGGATATGGAAGGACGGCACGCAATAATTGGTTCGCAATGCAGCTGATCAGAACAAGTGGCTGCTCGATTGGCTGGCCAAGGGGGACCCTTCGGCGATGCCATCTGACGCTTTGCCGCCCATCAGTCACTCCGTGGAATCCTCATGGTCGCCTCCACACACATGTCTGGATGCGAAAGGGTGTATAATATGTGTGTATGTACATACTGAAGGTATTCAGTGAAATGTACTTACCTAATATTTACGGCAGAGGACATACCTGTTGCTGAATGCCTACAGAGAGACAGGTTTCCCCACGTGGTGAACAAGGGAGCAAGTCTACAAGCGTGTACATATAAGTAAATATCAAAAGTACATAATCAATTTAAGTTTCCTACAGCTAGGTAGCTTCATTGACTGAATATGGATACAGTGCATAGGCTCTAGGACACTACACGCCTGGGTAGATACACCGTACAAGTAAATGTTGCACTAGAAGTTAAAGGCTGCGCCGAGCTGTAGGCCGAGCCCCGTTGAAATACAGTTCTGCTTTCACTGTACGACATGCTAACATGGGTACCTAACCAGGTAGGGAGGTATTGACCCCAGTATAGACCCCACTGGATTTATAGTTATCGCTCGGATAGAAGATTGAGCAACTCGTCGAAACGCAGCACTCGTCACTCGATGCAGCTCTATGACGAAGATGAAAGGGCACGAGGAGAAATAATCGAAGAAAACTAGATGGTGCGCATCTAGGTGGATTTTTCAATATGCAATCAAGCCTCTTTTATGGGAGTTCTACGTTTGCCAACTCTGGTCATGTTGGATCTCATCTATATCTTTGCGCCATCCTTATCGCTTCCTTCCGTTGTTCAGGTGACCGAGACGGGACTGACTAAAATAACTAGGGCGAGACTGATAATCTCTGGGTGTGTGACCAGCAAGTGACCAGTGTAACTGCACTACGACCGCCCATATCTTGTATGCGCGTAGTACACAATATATGTACTGTAGGTATATCTACAGTAGATACATAGGTACAGAATAGGTCAACTTCCCTCCCCAAATGCACTTAAAACTCGCACTGTAAACCCTGCACATCACAGTTGACCCCTATATATTACGTATGGGTGTATGGCTGGATGTAGGCTGCTGCAAGTACCTATGCGTAAGTAGGAGCGCGCACATACAATACACTGCATACCTACCACCTACCCACATAAACACAGTAGCGCCAGCCAGAAGATGATAGGTAGTAGGCAGGTGGTGGTATTCTGTAGTGCTCTCTCGTAGGTATGTACATACTTACATACATACAATACCTACATACCATGATGCATGTCGAATTAGTCGCATCCACAGTTATCCACCACAGCCCCTCCATGTTGCCGATCTAACCATATCCCTGATCATATTCCTCTTCATCCTGACCAGCATCCTGACCAGCATCCCGACCCTTCTGAGCTTGGCACTTTTTCTTTTATTCTCATAGCGTGGCCCCACGCTAGAGTCCCTTTCACCAGCAAGGGCAGCAGCAACTCTGCCACGACCCCAGGTTGTTTGGTATTTGGTATAACTCCAGCCAGGCCGCAGCCTTCTGCAAATACTGTTGTATCTTAACCTTCCTGCCTCCTTGCCTCTTCTCGGTGTTCACACCCTACCACTCCATCACCACGTCCTCGTGGGTGCAGTGCGATTCGTCGAGGTCTGGGGATAGCCTCGTCTTCGCTCTCACCCTTCACTCCTTTCCGCTCTCTTATCTCGCCATCCTCGCTTGTACTTTGAGCGCGGGTCTGCCGCTCATCGTCGTCTCTCAGGGAGCACCAAAAAAATAAAAATAAAAAATCCAAATAATAGGATTTGCTAAGGTATGTTTTGACCAAAAAGCAAAAAAGGTCCATTTCCTCATCTTTCCTATCTCCCTACGCGGCTACCTTCTCTACAGCATCACCAACTGGTTAGAGCTACCAAGTTGTTTGTGCCGGCCACTACGTTGATCGTGTCGCTGCTGTTATGTACCCGAGGCTGTGAACTATGTATGCTTCAAGTTGTTGACCGCGTTACCTTGTCACCATACATATTTTGTGCTGCTTGACTGTGCATCTGTGATTGCATCGACGTGATCGGGATATCTACAAGCCGACACGGTCCGCCCACTCACAGCCCGATTCGCCCTGCTTCTAGGCGAGTTGGCCTGAAAGTGGTGGTCCCCGTACGTAGCTGAGTCGCCCAGTTGGGGATATTGACTCCCACGAGTCATGGCTAGCACGAGTCCTCTTATCGCTTGTTTCAAGGCCGTGTTAGCAGTCCTTGTTACCTTCCATCTAGACCTTCTCGGCCTTGCTAGCAACCTGGCCAGGCAGAGATAGGGTGCCTCTTCAAACCAGCAGCAGTCATGCTAGATACTTGTCTCGAACGCTAACATGTCATCTCCCGCAGGGTTGCTGGGTCCACGGTCGATATAAGTCGGGCGTCTGGAGAGATATTGTGTAGAATTGTTGAAACACATTCTCGAAATCGTCCTCAGAAGCCTCCTATTCTCGATCGACATCCTCGTTATTATAAAACTAAACAACACTCTCGACCCCATGTATACATACTACTAAAAGATGGATTCCGAAGACGGGGAGCTATTTGTTAAGGTATTGCTGAGAAACCAGTCTTTTCCCAGGACAAGCAACTAATGCTTCCTAGCAACTGGCCACCTTTGTGCGCACGCACGAGAAAGCGTTGGCCAACGCCTTGCAAATGCGAAGACAACCTCGACATGGACCGAGCCAAAGTGTATCAAACATTCAAACATCGCAGTCCACAACCGCCCTCCCGCTCCCCGAACGCCCTTCCACATCCGCGTCAACATCGAGCGCTCTAGCCACGGCCTTATCGCTAGGATCGCTAAGCTTCGCGTCTCATAGTCCTAAGTCGACTAGACTCGCGCTTACTCCCCATCACCTGTTCTACCTATTATCTCGGTTTGAAGACTTGGGCATTAATGTCGGTCCGATGAAAGTACGCCTAGAGAATTTGCATGATAGTACTACTTCGGCGAACTATGTCTCCTTCTTGAGCCCATCTCAGCGCACCAAAAGCCGCGGATCTGATGCGGTCTCCATAAGGTCGGTTTCTAGCATACGGAGCGTCATGTCCGGGATGTCTGCCTTGTGGAATAGTTTTAGTATTGGGTCAAGCATAGCCGCCGCTCGCAACGAAAAGCAAAAGGCTGCTATCCAGGCTGACCTAAAATATCTATACTCCGCATTCACCAAGATACCGTGCTTACGACTAGCACATGACTGGCGTGCTAAATGGATTCGTGGATATGAAGAATTTCCCTTCGACTCCGCCGTTCCTCTCTACGTCTTCAAAAATCTCCAGGCGCTAGAGATCAGCGGCATCGATTTCCGGCAGTTCTTTGGATGGGATCGACTAGCCGAGCAGGTACGCTCCTTAACGCTCAAGAATGCCAGCATCGAGGACCCGGCCGATATCTTGATCGATATTGTTCTGGATGACATGGATAAACGACGCCGTCGCTCAGCCAAAGCCCAGACTACGCCTACTGGTGCTCATGCTCATGCATCCAGCCCAAGGCGAAGTCCTACAACAGATTTGCACCGACCGGGATTAGTGCCTACAACCCCGGAGCGCCGGAATACCGTCCATGATCTGAATATAGGCTCTATAGGCAATGAGTCAGCCGAGAGTCTATCGCCTCATGGCAGCCGTCGGCCATCAGTTGTTCGAGGTGACGCTGAAGAGCCAGGGTCTCCTTACCAATCGGGTCGACCGAGAAGCCACTCTCCTAAGCGTCCAGCAAGTTCCCGCCATCACTCCACAAACGCAAGGGGCCTACACAAGGTCAAGCGCTCTGGGTCTGGCAGCTCTCATTCCAGTTTATCTGATTCGTGGCATAACCCTAGAACTAGTGCTTCAAATCTGCTTGCTATGGGCATTTTACCGTCATCCAAGTGGCGTTTCCTAAAGCATCTAAGTCTAGCAGATAACTCATTAACGGTTGTGGCAGCAGCAAGCTTGGTGCCTCTAGCCAATACCCTCAATTCTTTAGACCTGTCTACGAACCTTTTCACCCAGATACCTGACAGCCTTGCAACATTAACAGCTCTCCGAGCACTAAATCTTTCGCACTGTATGATAGACTCCCTACACTCACTTTTGCGAAATCCATTACCCGCTATCAGTGCTCTGAATTTGCGTTGTAATCGTCTTTCGTCGATTGCTGGAATCGAGAAGCTTTATCCCTTAGAACGGCTTGATCTTCGAGACAATCGCTTGACGGATCCTATGGAGCTAGCCCGACTCACTGGTATACCAGATATCCGCGAGATCTGGGTCGAAGGAAATCCATTTACACGAACTCACCGGGACTATCGAATTACCATTTTTAACCTCTTCCGTCAGACGCCCGGGTTTACTGAGGATATCATAATAGACGCCTCAGGCCCAACATCGGCAGAGAGGAAGTATCTAATGGATCGAGTTGCAGTACCCGCCGCGGTTCCTGTTGTAAAGCCAACGGTACCCGAATTACCTGTAGTAGACGTGAGCAAGCCAACCATCATTTATGATGGACCCAAACAACCAGCTGTGTTACGCAAAGAGCGGCCAGCTCGCCCAACACCCAAAGCAGTCACAAGTGAAATAAACACGTCTTCCACACGGAGACGTCGCACACCAAAACGTCGTATTGTTGACCTTGCAACAAATGAGCGTACAGCTATAGAACCTCCACAACCTACCACGAAGGAGGTCCCTTCGGACACTAACGCCGCACCAGCCAGCCCCGACGACAATTATCGCACATCCCAACCTCCTGAAAAGCAGGAATTACCTGTCAAGGCGCTTGGGGAGTTAACGCCATCCACCACACTCATCCCACCCACAGTGCCACGCATCGATACTAACTGTATCTCGAAACCTGCTACAACATCTACCACGCTCGAACCACGCCATCCTTGGGGTGAGATGGAGGATTGGAATGCTGGTGGAGAAATCTATCGGCAAAAAATTGAAGCACTGAGAGACAAAGTAGGCAATGGCTATCTTAGCGTTCTGGATGAAGAGAACTGGGATTCTTCCCGTCCAACCTTTATCGCCGCCGACTTTGGCTCTACCCCGCCCATCCATCCTGTTTCAGGAACATCACGGATGCCCAGCACTCCGGCTATTCACAGTCGTGGTGCATTGGTCTAACCATGCTCTGCAGTTGTTACATCAGGTGTCTATTTTTGCTTTTGTTGAACTTGTCGAAATTGCGACTTGTTCTTAGTCGTTAGGTCACTTCCGTCGTTGCATTATATCCTCATTGTCATGTTTGATTATTTATCGGGGCATAGCGTTTGGCGTTAGCCGGAAGGGTTGGCATCATCTTTATTGTATGATCGCATCTGCAGGCTATCATGGACTTTTTGACCATCTGTACTTCGAACACGGATCCTATTAAAGAACTCCCCACGCAAGTCGAACAAAATTCATGGGCTTCCATTCGCCCAGAGAAAAGCGCCACAGGGACTATTCAAAAACCCTCAACCGATACAATAAGAATCTAGTGGATAAGAGGGTTCCAAACACCTAATAAGTGCCCTGGTCTACCGCCAGACACTTCCTTCTTATTCAGATATCTCGATCGGGTTCCCCCTACTTGCTAGGCTGCGGTTTCGTCAAGATGGTTGGTGGTTATGTTTGCCCTTTTTATTCTCTCCGCATCTTAGATGCGACATTTATCTCGGCCTATGGCACACGATGATATGAGAAATGCGTGGAATACTGGCGTTATCTTGGCTTTTGTCTTTTTGCATTTACATGGGGGCTAGGTGTTTGGTGGGCTCAGAGTAGAGAGACAACCGCTTTCCCCGGCGGAGATGGTGGTAATAAAAAAAAAAGGCACCGCATTCTCCCTTCTTCAGTTCCTACGTCTATGCTGCAACCTCAGTGTGAAACATGATCACGTGAATAAATAATATGTTAAACCGTGATCCAATAGAGGTTTGGTATTCGTGGCCTCTGCCGTCTCCATTCTTCCGCCTTCCAATAGGCTAGGCGGAGCCTTCTAATACCCATCTGCGGGGGACCTAAGGGTTTATGTGTCAGTTATTCAGCCCCTACTTTGTGCCTAGGGCATACAAGAAGAGATAAGAAGGACTGTATACTAGCTTTAGGATGGCAATATAGACAATCTATACACATAGACCTAGCATTCACGTATCATATCCAGGATAGATAGCCAAAGGAGATGATACATCATAAACTTTGTATTAGAGGATAATTTGAATAGGAAGAGGGCCATTTAAATTTCCACCCCCTCTCCCCCCCAAAATGTCAGTTCAACATTGATTTCCTTANTTCTCACTCCCATCTCTCTCAATATGCTCGCATCCCTGTACTTTTATCTTCCATTCTAAGCTAGTGGTTTTATATACATGCGTGTGTGATATGAGCTTGAATTCCACAACCGCAGTAATGATAATGCCTCCGTGCAACGTAACTGTCGAAGGATTTACTCTGGAGCGAAGATAGTCCCCGCATAGAGCACTGTAGAGCGGCAGCTAGGTAGCAGTATAGGTGGTGTAGGGCTCAACATCACTGATTCCTAAGCACTCTCGACTTCGTTAAGAAAGCCCTACTCCTTATACAAACATAATACGTTTATACAAATACCCCTAGGGATCTTAGCAGCGTACTCCCTGAGGCTCTGTCACCTGACAGTAGTCCTCCTCTATTTCATCAACGGCTAGCCACAAGGCATATCCAGTACGGCTACCAACCAGGAGGAACCGGGAGAGGCCATCGTGAAGCTTCGGAAGAGGGCCGTTGTGAGACATAAGGGGGCGAATTATAAGGTTTATCCTTGTATGTAGACAGTGTGGTTCCCAGAAAGGAGGTTTTAGGAATGTTCGCGCAACCACAGCAATCTATAACCTATATCAAGCCAAGGGAACCTGACACGGCCTTGGCAAAAATTCCAGTCCAGAATTATCTGTTAAGGGGGACCTGCGAGTAATCGATCTTGTATGACCAATAACAAGTGCATCTTAAGAAGTCGTCGATTCAAGCTTTATAGCCTGTTTTGCGCTTAGTAGTCTTAGTTAGGTGAGCATTTTGAAACCCATGCCTAGCGAGATGTTTGTTCAGCTCTTTCAGATACCCAAACCCGATATTGGCTGTCCTATGACTAACCAGCGAACCGCTTTTGTGAGTTCCACACGCAAGACATCCCTGGGTCCGGCGCGGCTGTCCCGAGGAGAATCTCGGGTGCTGCTTCGTCCTACTGTGGGCAGCCACTCGTCTCCGGTATGGTGGGGACAGTACGCAATAACGGGTTCATATGTAGGCGTTGGGGATTGGGCTGTCGAGTGCCCATTCGTGAACTCTATTATATACGTATGCGCTGGATAACTAATTCCTAGTATTAAAATGGGCTTTGCGTGAATGTTGACCTTATATAAGGTGATATCGGAACCATCAAGGGGAGTGCAGCTGTCCTTGTTGGGAAGCTCACGACTTAGGTTTGTCAGACAAGCACCGTTACGGTAGGTGAACTCAAGGACTTTGAGTATGTTGGAAGACTCCGTGGGAATGGCTTGTTCGACGTGACTCTGCAAGAGAAACCCCGCTATGTTCTCCTTGAGCATATGGAAGTGTGCAGACGCGCCGAAACCCTTAGATTCAGATCCCAGAGCCCTATTGGGCCGCAAAGTCGTATGGGTTGGCCGGTTCTGTGTCACTATCCCCCCATTCCTGCTACCATAGGTGGGCAGGCAGTACTCGCTTCGGCTCTGTGTTTGAAAGGGAATATCATTCGAGATGGTTTATTTCATAACACCCCATTCTTGAATCGAAGCGTGGAGTGAAGTTGCAGGATAAATAATAGTACATGAATCTGTAGCAGAGATTTACAATTAATCGACCTTTGTGAGGTATTCACTCCGTTCCCAAGATAAAATAATCACCTTCGTAGGTAGCCACCGACCAGGTACAAGCCCATAGATTTACGATATCCGTATATATATATACCACCGTTGGAATTGGCAAGTTAATCAAACTTTTTGCTACTGTCCACTACATTATTAGGGCTGGTATCTAACACAAAAGCCGCTAGGTTTCACCGCAATCGTTAGTAGATGTGTAGGAGTGTAAGGCCTTAGGGTGAATAAGTGCACAGTTTCCTGTATAAAAAATACGGCGTATCCGTTGTCCTACCAGATCGCTTGCAGACTTATAAATAAAGGTTGAACCAGGCCGAGTATTCTATTTTCTCCTATAGACTAGGTCATTATAATAGCTCATTAGGCGGCAGCTAGGCATGTCGACGTCTTTTCGTGTCTCTATTAGCCCTAGCAGTCATTGGGCTGGGCTTAGATTAGATGTATGACTGAGGAAATAAATATCACGACTACAAGAGTATATCTGGGTGTCAGGCATTTAACCACAGAGTTAATAGCGCTATGTCACTCACTACTTATAGATGATAGATAGACTAATTGGTTCCAGAAGGTAGTAATTTAGGGCGCCTATCCATATAGCCAAAACTACCTATGTACCGTTATAACAATGGAGGGTTGCCGGTATATTACACCCTAACAATTAATACTATTTTTTCTGTCAAGGAATGATCAGAGGGCTCACTGCATTAGGCAAATAACCCCGAAGTTTCTAACTGATGTTTACTGAGGCTGTTTATAATTTATTACAAGGAAATACTCTAGTTCTATTGCAATATTATAGCGACTATGTAGCTTTGATGACACTCCTCGGTGTGATACCAAAGGGATTTAAGAAATGCACACTAGGAGAGGATAGGGGCAATGTTAGCCTATGCGCTACCTCATAATAGCGGTGGTATTAGGTCCTAGGGTAATACCTAGTTAGGCGCCAGCTAGGTGGGTAGTTCGATGAAGGGCAGCGGGAACCAGGTTAGACGAGTTGTTTTTTTCTACTAGGCACTAGTAGATTAAGCGAGCAGCTACTTCTAGTATCCTGGGAGATTTTTAGGTTCACCTCGTCATTTCTCTCTCGATCGCGACGTATACGGGAGAGGTTCGAGGCCTACCTTCCGAACGTCGTAAATGGAAACACTAAAATCCAAGCTAAAACATCTAGGAGGTAGTGTGTATTCGCTACAGACATTTTGAAGTGTTTCGTTGGGAACGATTTAATATATGAGGTGTCCGGAATCCTGATTGTTTAGCGTTTCAGTGTTTTCTTTGCTCTAGGTTTGGTGTAAATTGGAGACGAAGAAGGTAATGCTTTTGTCCGAGATAGAAATATTGTTCATACCGGATATATTATGCTTAAGCTTCCTCCGTAATGTGTACGTATAGGCAGTCGCGCCTCAAAGAGTTTCCCAGCTTTCGAAACAATGATTTGTGCCTCGAAGTAGGTGTTGTTGTGGCTCACTGGATGGACTATCTCGTGCATATGGACCTCTTACTAACGACACTGATTAATCGAAGTAGGTATTAATGATAACTTGGCTTGATATACCGTGGTAGATATTTATTGGTAATTAAGATAAAGTTGTTATTCGCCACTTTGTGCAAAATATCTTGAGGTTTAAGTTGGGCGATCTTGGGGGAGGAGCTGGGACTATTTGACTGGGAAAACTTAGAAAGGGGTGGACGTTACGTTTTCCGCAGCGGTATCCCCACTATCTAGACAACAGTCGCATACCGACCTACAATTATTGTATCAATCAATTCAGGATTTGCGGTGGGATGGAATCAGTGCCGATTATTTATGCACATATTTATCTATCTAATACTGGGATTATATCCAGCATTGAGTACTCCGAATTGCACTAGAAAGCCGCGAGTTACGCAGCGGCAAAACATAATCAAAACCATAATAGTTTTACCCATTACCCTACCTACCTACTAATCTAGTTGTTGTGGGGCCAGTGAGCAAGGCACGAGATAAAATGGAGATGGTTACGACGATGTTTAGTAGTGGTGGCCACGAAAAACACATGATCATCTCAGTAGACGGAGCCCGTGCTGCAAATGTCTACAAGTACGGGCCGGGCCAACCTTACTTTAGATTCTAAATCCCCAAATGGAGGGAATACACATCATTATAATTCTGTAATAGCAAAAGCGATTAGGGTATGATCGGGCATGTGTGTCGAATACCTATTAGCCGACCACATTCGTCAATAGATGTTGATAGGCTACCTAGTCTTACGACTTTTACGAGTATGAGATTGAAAGGGAGCAAGAAGTAAGAAGCGAAGAGCGAGGAGCAAGGAGCCAGGGGGAACAACGGGTCGGTACTATGTATGTAGATAAGCAAACAGCGGCCAAGAAGCCCCAACTCGGGCGCGCAAGGTCATACCCCAAACGGCCTGCTTCTCGTAGGGCTGAATCTGCGTTGCGAAGTTGGAACGCGATTTTAGTCGACTGACACCCCCACCAATTTTTCGACGTTCGGATGCGCCCAGCTTTTGATTGGCGCGCACGAGTCTCGCAATTGCTCGTCAAGTCGGTGACGTGACCCCAGCCAAACTGGTTACCTATCATTTAAATACAAGGATGGGGAAGTGCGAGAAGTGCCGATTTCATTATTCGCAAGTTAAATGGTTAGTATTAAAATATATTGTGCTTGCTCTGCGTGCAGAGCAAGAGGGCAGGTAGGTAGAGAGTCGAGTAAATGAACGTAAAAACCATTTAATGAAAATTTAATGAAAAATAAAATAAAATTATCGCTAGCATATGCAGCGTAACATTATAGTGCTGGTATACCGATTTACTAGAAGGGTTTGTCAAGCTACGCTGTACGTAGGCATCGTGAGAGTTAGCTAGTAGGGTACGGGCAGGTATCTCGATCTGGATAAGTACGACTGCCGGTAGACAGGCGGTACAAGGTATAGTAGGTAGGTCCCTGGCCGGGAAATCCAATAGGTACCTGAGGAAACGTGTAAACTTTAAAGATTGGAATACCTACCTATATATCTACAGGGTATGCTGCAGTAATTGCCCAAATCTGAATAATACAACCTAAGCTAGAAATCAGAGTGCTTACTTGCCTCTTACCTGTGATATCTTTGGCAGCCATAAAAACTTGACCTGTGCGGGATGCTATGTCACATGGGGTACCTACCCGCATTGACGAATGATAAGTGAAGAGCAGATGAAGCCTGTATATACCTACCATGTAGGTATATGCATGTATATAGGTACATACATACGAGGTATGGCGTACCTATGTAGCGCGGACATACGCCGTACCTAACCTTAGATTTAGGTAGGGAGATACCTAACTAGGTAAGTACTTAGGGCTGGGTTGGAAAAGCGGAGATGCTATCAATTGGGTAAGTGGGGCCGGTGATTACATAACGTCTCCTGTGGCTTTCCCAACACCATCGCACGTCTGCGACTACATCACGTCCTGGCAAGACCGCGTTCTCGTTGCTATTTTCACAACTCACCCTCCAGCCGCAGCACGAATGACCGGCAAAGGCCGCGCCAGTCTCACCCCTGTCAACAGACGTACTCGGGAACTCCAGTTTTACTCTGTCAAATGCCTTTTTGCCGCCGTCCGCCGCATCTTGAGCCCCTCGCATCGTTTCTTGCGACGCGCTGATTACGCCTTGCCTCGACTTCTATTTCACTCTTTTTTAACCTGTCCGCGACGGACCGAACACCACGATTATGGCCCCTAGCCCAAGGACCCCGAGGACTACCTTCTCCTCTCGCCAACGAGCT
>JAPESX010000194.1:0-24295 GCA_029590615.1 Nemania bipapillata | reverse complement strand
TTTTTTTTTCTTCAATGCATTGTTCTACCGCATATGCGCCCGGATGACGTATGCAATGTGCGTGGGATGCTACTCGCTCCCGTACGGGACCAATTCCTCCGAGCAGCGAGCAGGGGTCTCTTTTGTTGCCCACTTGGCGGGGTAGTTCTTAGTTGCAGAGGGAAGATGAGGGGCAATTTTGCTCGCGTTTGGGTTTGCTTTTTTTTTTTCTTGAACGATTGCGCAAACCAGTCGTCGGTGTTCAATCGGTCGCTAAAAATGGAATTGAAGCGTCTCACTTACCGGCAGCACCGTCGAACAATCTGTAGCCGACCTTGATGGCGTTATAGACGGTATCGGCGGCCACGGCGTTGTCCACCTTCCACAGGCCAAAGCCCACCTGGGGCATCTCATAGCCGCTGCTTAACTTTATCGTAGGACCCATTGTGGTGGTGATTCTGCTGCTGATCGAGCGCACTGGTCTAAAGTCTAGTCTTATGGTAGGTGTATATGTATGTGTATGTGTATGTGTATATGGGACGGCTGCTCTTGAGATCTGAAAGCGAATGCAAGTCGAGGCTCGATTGGTCCACGGGATTCGAGTGAGACACGACCGAAGCATATGCTGTGAGGTTATAGGTTATATAGGCGGAGGGAGACGTGGCTGGACGGCGGAGAATAAAGAGACCTGAGAAGACTGTGAGACAATACCAAGGGACTCCCTTCCCGCCTTATTTATTAAAGGCCACTCTGCTCTGCGAAAAGCGCCAGTCGGTCCCGTAATATCTTATGTAGTGGGGGGCGCGTATTTGTGTGTGTGTGTACCGGAATTCCTGTCGAGTATGTACATATAGGACGCTTATCCGGTTGGTTTCATAACATGTCACAAGGTGCTAGATCTGTATGTACATGAATAGCCTCTTTCATATGCTCGACTTCCTTGCCTAGGTAGTCCACTCTGTATGTACTATGTAATGTGATCTCACGCGCGCGTGCGGAGAATCCGATGCCTTTAATTTGAATCTTTGCACGAACACGCGACCTCAGCTGTTGTCTGATTGGCATGGCTATTCTACAAGCCTGGTCGGGTCGGGGCCCCGTATTACACCACATGCTGCACCTGGGTCTAATTAGTCTCCGTACATACTCTAGTGTAGTATAATAGTATAGTACAGAGGGGTGGACTCGGCTCAACCGGGCGGGGTCTATCGCCCTTTCCTAGAAATTGGGGGCACTTTGGAGAGAAAGAGAGGTGGAAGAAACTTCCTATCTCAGCCCAGTGACGGCATCTCATTGGCGCGTTTAAACTATTTCTCCAAGACTAGCCACCATATGGCGTTTGAGGGGTAAGATATGCAGATAGAGATGCTGGACCACGAGATGGATCGCCCCATTGCCCGTATTTCCCTACTTGAGCTATTTTGCGCGGCTTTATTGGCTTGGAGAATGATTTCACCGACGTCCGAATGCATTTTGAGGCGCAACGAACTGCGCACTTGTAAGTAGTTGGAGCGCCCAGAGCAGAACCTTTGATTTAGCCTAAATCGCCCTATGTGTCTAAGTGAGAAGAACCCACCTGCGGCTAATAGGGCCGTCTAAGTTTGATATCTGTTCCATCCACTGAGGCGCCTGTTTCGGCCACATGGTTGAGAAAGGGGTATCATCATTTCCCCTCACCGGTGTGCTGTGTCATCGATATGATATGATAAACATGACATGCGGTTTAGACAACAGCGGTCTAAATAGCATGTGTTTGGAGAATATCCCATCTTTCAATGAATAGATGATAGGCGTGCCGCGGCGTACTTCTGGAGCGGAATCGTTCCGGGACATGCATACCGTAGGATTCGTCTTCCGGGAGTGCATGGTATCTACTAGGTAGGCAACTTACCTTCAATCTTCAATATCTACATTAGATTGATTCCTATCACATGCTCTTCTTGAAAATGGTAAGCGCCCGCTAGAATGACATCACTATACATACGTGACAGGTGTCTAGATCACCCATCACATCAGCTCAGGGCTGCGATAGATTTATGTATATCAAACGAACATCTAGATAGAAGGTGTATATAAATATAAGTTATACAATAGTACCAAAAAAAAACAAGCAGTTGATAAAGGAGTGTGCTATCTATACAAAAGCGCCCAGGTAATCTCAACTGGCCATAACATATATAGGAATTACGTTTAGTGTAGTGGGAGTTCCTCCAGCGATCCAAAGCCACCGACCAGAAGTCGACGTTAATGGTTACTGTGCCATGGAGAATGTCTTCCCGGATTCTACACAACAGCCGTCTTACCGATTGATTCTAAAAAGGTCGGGAGGGATATCCTCACTTCCAGGTACCTCTACCGCCACGCCCTGAAGTATTTCGTAGCAGTGGCTGAGCTGGAGGTACTGGGGCAGTTCTAAGCTACCTACATGTATGGTATGTCTTCAANTTTCTTGATGTGGCGGCGGTGTGGGAGGGGGAGGCGAAAGTGTCGGATTATCCCAGAAAGTCTCATACTTGTCTGGATCTGCCCAGTTGTCGATGAAGTACTCTCTATAGAACTTCCTCAGGAGCATGTCAGGCTCATGCACCCATTTAGGGACTCGAGTCCGATACGTATCCGAAGGCACCCCCTCAGCGGTAGAGGTCAACGCAACGCCCTGTCTCTCCCTCTCCCGCCGCGCATTTGAGTCAAGTAAGTTGATTTGTGAGGTGATGCGTTCCTCGAGGTCTTTCAGGCTGGGTCGGTTGCTCCTTTCATGTGCCATACACCCGGCGATGAGCTCCCGGAGTTCGACGTCGACCTTGTCCCATTCTGCGTATACGCCGTAACTTGTGCTTGCTAACAGTCGCCAGCCGTACGTCTCAAACGTAAAGCCATCGTTTAGTGTTCGTATTTGCTAAATAATAAGACGAGTCAGATAAGTTACTAGGACTTGTAGGGGTGGGCCTAATGTCTTTTTATGAAATCCATTGGGCTTGTAGCATAACAGAAACAACAGCGGTACCAAAGCCACCCCTTTACCAAAGCATAAACCTGATTACTACGGATTACTTACCATACTACGGTCTGCAAATAGAACATGCGATCCTATAATGAGTTCTTGCATTACCTAGATATTTAATTAGCATGCCTAGTCCACTAAAACCGACCTCTCCTTGTCATCTGAAAACTGTGAAGATAGAAATATTACATGTGCTACTTACACCGCCTATTTGATAAACGTTGGTATGCGCACCCATGGAACCGTCTACGTAGCAGTTCGGAGCAAATTGCTCCTTATATGCTATTAGCAAATGACTTCAACTGTCGGGGAAGAAAAGACCTTACTGGAGCCTTGTAAGAGGGCTTACCCCATAAAGAGGTCGTTTTTCTTTCAAAACATTAGTCGCTATCAAGTTTGGCAGGGGACGGTATCATCTCACCTGTGCTCGTCCCAGTCGTCATCCCATTCGACCGTGCACCCGTAGTCCGCAATCTGTAGAAATAAACATCAGCATTGCTTTGAAGCCTTGCAGCTTTGGAGGTTAGGTTGGTTCCGGAAACTGCATACTTTGACAATTGGGATAGGGATATGTTCCGAGTCAGCTTCATAAGTCGGCGACCCATCCGCGATAAACACTATTAGATTGTCAACTAATTTATCCTAAGAGTATGCCAACTCAAGTAGTAGGACAGAGTAGAGGTACCGTTGTAAGGATCTATATCACAATGAACAACTCTATTTGGTGGAAAGGTATCTTCTGGAACCCCCACAAGACTTTCGCGGATACTAGCGCCCTTTCTAGTGAGAGGTGAGGCAGATGGGTAAGCCATTCCAATACAAGCTCGCACAACTGTTCATGNTTTTTTTTTAGCTCGTCGTCGACGGCANGGTGGGGGGAATTATATACATACGGCAAAGAAATATACTCCAGAGAGCTCTGTTAGGAATATATTCCATTCCCCTGCTGTCCCTAGGGAGGCCCCTGTTCGTGCGTCTCATTTGACGAAGCCGACAGAGCAGAAGGCGCAAACTACCACGGCCGAGGTGTTCCATCACCATCAACGGCTGCTGGCCATCGCCTTGTTCATTATTCATATCCAACTCGTTCATGATGGCCGTGGGCAGATCGACGAGCTGGATTAGATGCTCGCTACCAGTAAAACGCTTCACAGTTGAATCGTTAGCTGTTTAACTTAATCAAATTACGTCGATGATTTTCGTGTTCATATACCTTGGCCCACCAAATCTCACGCCTCAGGGCTGTGATCGCGTACTCCTCACCCGTCTTAATAATGGTTTTTATAGCCACGGACCGAGCTACGGTTCCGTCCGGGTTCAAGACGTCAACTTGCACCACGATGCCGAAACCACCGAAGCCCAAAACTCTCCTGTACCTTAGGGTCCCATATTCCTCAAAAGGCCTTAAGGCCTCACGTAGTTGTTTCCATACTCGCTGTGGATTTGTGAATTTCGGCCTTCGACGCGCCCTAGTACTTGGGAGCGCAGAGTTCATCGTGCGTATACTACTACTTAGTACTCTTAACTTGTAAATTTAATCCTCAACCTAGTTCTGTATAAGACAACAGATATTATTACATACAACCTCCGAGCTGGAGAATTAAGAGAAACCATTAAAAACAAGACTTGATGCAAACAACAAAAACTACTCGAAACAAAGGTATCGAGGGAGTCGAGTTGGACAAAGAATCGGCTGCATTTCAAGGCTTTCTAAGCAGCGCCTTATAGTCTTGATTCTGTCAAAGACTCTCCTTTGAACCATCATTGACCACCACGCAAAATTGATCGTTTCCGTACCTCAATTTATTCCGTGCCTGTTATCAAAGATTTCGCGCAGGCGTTCCTGGCCCCAGTTCTCTTCTCTTTTGTGCGCTAATAGGTGACAATTCTCTCTATTTTTGTACTCTAACATACACTCTCACATAAACGGAGGCGGATTGTTCGCTCTGTTATACGCTCTATGGCTTAAAATGATCATTGTTGTTGCATAAAGCTCCAGGAATGGATCTAATATCGAAGCCTAATACTAGTAAATGTTTTGTTATAAATTTATTGTATTATGCTGATAATTCCCAAGTCTAATAACTGATAAATGTCACGATATAGTGGATCATCTACCCTAATCCGTACGGATCGGAAGAGTAAACGGGACCATGTAGAAGGGAACCAGGGGTTCCAGGGATCTATATAAAGGGGTATACACTCTCCTAAATAATATGTACAGGATCCCTAGACTTAGACTCACTAGATTCAGTGATCCCGCTACGTATGAAGCACTTGGCTACTTATCATACAAGATCGACTCCACCCCTACGTGAGAATATATTACTAACCCGTAGCCAATGTTTGCTTCAGTGAAATCAACATTGACTAATGAGGTCCCCTTTCCGCTTCTTTTACAGAATTCGGTAGCTTGTAGATAGTAGGCCTAGGCTCTGGTTTCATTAATTAATTATACAGTGTAGGGATGTTATCGGTACTAGTTTGCGTCTGATTACAAAATCCCCCATTGTTTTAATAGCTATCTTAGTCTTGTTGCTAGTAACACTCCTATTCCTGAATAGCTCGCCATTCAATTCGGACACGGGGTCGTTCGGGTAAGGCCAAATGGCAGACACTTAGGCATATATAGCCATTGTCATAGGCGGAGTACTTGCAACTATCTGTTGTTTACCCAACGGAGTCGGGGCGTTCGCAAGCAGCCCTCATTATCAACTTATAGATTTTCCAACTCAACACTCACGCTTATTTCGCGGGTCAATAGTCACTAATTATTCACGGTATAACAATAATAACAGTCCTGTAGCTAGAAAGAGCATATGCAGTGCAATGTTATCTAAGATGAACTATTTAGGGTTGCACTTAATACCTAGTAAGTTAGTTAGCAAGGACTGAGAGAGGCAGCCGTCGATGCATTCTTCGGAATAGCGCCGGCTTCCACGGCGGTCTTGTAGCACCAACGCCAGTCATTGAACTCGTTGATCCAGTTACACTTCCAGTTCCAAAAGATCCAACCGCCGCTTGTTTCGTAGATTGAGACCTGGGCGGCGAAATAGTCGGTATACCAGGGTATATTTTCCGGATGTCCCTGAAGGCCGAACTCGTCGGTATTCTGCAAGTCGCTGGCAACCGAAAGGGAGAACTCGCCAACGACGACGTCAGCTTCGGGCCTGTAGAGATCACAAGTAGCGTTTATGTAACTCGTCTTGTTGGTGCCGGACCGGCTGTCAAATTTCCAGTATACATGGTCGTCGAAATACAAGTAGGTCGTATCGTTGAGGTAGGTTTCAGGATGGCCAGATCCCCAGTTACTTCCCTACATTTCATATTAGCAAGTCCGAATAATTAAGCATCAGTATAGTTGTTACTTGCCATATATTGGATGTGCAACATGTCCTCCTTTGCGATACCCAATTCGCTCTCACGACCACGGATTCGGTCCCACGCAGCAGGATAGAAGTTCAACAACATATCGTCGGCGTCTGTGGCATTTACTCGCTTCTTGATTGGCTCATTAATAACTTCTATCATACCAACGGTGCGATATGAAGTGTTTGTGTGAATTCGCTCTGTCATCCACTCTAGGAAGTTATTGGCGCGCTCATAGTTGGCCGCTGTGAAAAAGCCAGGAACGGGAGTGCCCTATGGTTTGCCTGTGTTAGCATTACGGCGACAAGACCCGCCTCGAAGCCAAAGGGACTTACATGTCCTGTGAACTCTTCATTCGGAGACTGTGATCCAGGGCCTCCATGCAAGTCTATAATTACATATAAACCTGCATCACTAGCCCAGCCAACGAGTCGATCAAGGTACTTCAGACCTCCTCTCGGATAATACTCGTCACTTAAGACAAGATCCTCCTTAATCCAAAAGCCAACTGGGATACGAATGGTATTCAACCCATAGCTGGCTATCTGGGTTATATCGTCTTCTGTGATCCAAGACTTCCAGTGGGTATCAAAGGCTGCATCCGCAGCTTCTTGCCCCAGTGCCTCCACGCAGGACCATTCGTCGTAATAGCCTTTGCACCCCATGCTGGCCCACTCATCTTTGGCGAACCATTCCTCGACTATGAATAAGGAGCCGAGATTTACTCCTCGGATCTTGTCGTCGCCGAGTAGCCATCTTCGGCTTACAGATGGTTTCTCCTTGTGGGTAGATGGCACTAGTGAATTTTCAACTGTCAGTATTCAGAGACTTCTTCAATTTCCGAGGGTGGGAAGTCCTCACGCGTAGCCATGACCATGGAGGCCGTGGCCAAGGTAGACCATAGCGCTACTGATGAATGGTACAACATGTTGCCGCTATAGGAAATCGGTGATTCGTAATGGTGCAACTGGATCCCCTAGCTTTCGAGGATGGCAAGCTCGAGCTCAAAGCTGCTGATCTAGCTTTGTTTTATGTATCCTTAGTGACGGAGATTTACCATCTCTCCGAAGCTTGGAGCCCCGGGCAGAACGGGTCATCATGATCCTGCATTTATTAATGCTCAAGGCATCTTGAGCATTCTCCAGATCATGAGTTCAGATCTTGCCGATCGTTTACGTTTTGGGTGTTGCAATCGCTTCTTTTTCCCCAACCAGGCAGTTCCTGTATTCGGTGGACCGTGTTAGTGTCTCGGGCCGTTGGAGGCGTGAAATCCCACGTGGAACCCGGAGACATGGCGGACTTGTAAGGCATTCCACGATGAACGACACTCCAAATTCTAGTAAGTCATTGCAAAGGACGCGTGTTGTGGATCGTTTTAAGAGGGGAGCTGGAGATCCTTCTCTTGCTTTCGCTCTCCTAAAGGCTCGGCAAGGTCCACAAGGCAAGGCATACAGTACCGTAAGGAAGCAACTCTAACAGGGTATAACCATCACCACAACAGATAGTAATTTCATCGCCTGATGCTGTGTGTGATGACCCGCGGTATTCCCGGTTCCTTGTATAACGGCAACTTGAGAGAGAGACTCGATAAACTACATATCATACGGAATCGACTCATATTACAGCTCTAGAGCAGCGCCTTTCTTCGTTCCCCTAAGTCACATGATAGGATAAAATGGATCAAGAATAAGTGACGAATGCTGACTCTGAGATTGGAGACAGTGAAGGCGTACGGTATGTCTGTCACTGTACTGCACTGTCCCCTGCGTTAGCTTGTTTCAAACAGGAGTGGATCAAGTCCAAAGCCACATTTATTCTGTTCAATTAGCCACAGTCCTAACTAGCCACACGCCAAGTATTAACATTACGTCATGGACAGTGGCTTTGCTGGGATGATCATCCAGGGTCAGCATCATGCGTTTTAAGCTGACAGCGCGTCTCAGATGCAGTCAAACCTGATTTAATAATTATTATCTTCATCAACTTCTCCTTACTTCACTTAAACCTAGGCACCTTAAAATAAGCCTTTCAGCTCATAAAACCCTATATCTTGAAGAATTCACTCACCATGGCGCCCTCGCAACACGAAAACACATCAACTACGTCAGCTGCGAATAATGAGAGACGCGAATTACAACAAGCGGAAGGAATGCAGGAAATTGTACTGCAGCCCATGGCCTCACAACCAATGAGTAAGTACTTCATCTTCTTTTCATTTTTCCTCCCGCCATTTTATTCTTCATCATGCGAACCGAAGAATGGCGGATTAGGATTATCAATTAGATGACCCAATTGGTGAGCTGACTTGTCTCCAGATCCTGAGCGCCCTCACGAAGAGTCAATGAATCTACGCGGCGGCGAGAGAAGCAGTCTTTGCCCTGGCCGATTTTGCTTCTGCGTTCCTTGCCCGCTCCCTTGTGATTTCTGCATTATTTAGAACACTCGCGGCTTGTAAGAGACAGGTTCTGGGTTATTCGCAACGCCAAGCAAGAAATTGGAGTCCCGGAGGACTACGAAGACAGCTTCTTTTTTAACTTTCAGTTGAGCCTGTTCTAGAAACGCAATAACTGTGCGCTAGGAGGGATGGTTGGATATTCTAAGAAGCCTATTACGATTTTACGACTCAAGTCTCGTGCTTACACTCCTAAGAGCTTTTCTTACCTTCTCTGGCGCAAATCAGGTTTAGTGTTAGAACGGAATCCTTTACCTAGTTCATAGCGGTACTTGCTTTATAGGAAGTTGGAGATATTCAATTTTTATGACCTATTCACAACACCTTTAGCTTCTAACTCAACCTCAGCCTGTCTTTTTTCAAAACAGCGTCCTGAGCTGACCGATATCAGTCATATTTCCAATTCCTTTAAATGCAACATTTGCTCTGTCGGCTCTAGTCTCTCCTATTTGTCTCGAGACTTGGTCGAGAAACTTCTTCTCCAGATCCGCTTCAGTCAAGGGGTTCTCCAAGCTCCCCAGCGCATGCTCAATATGCTTCTCAAGCGTAGTCCCGTCGTCGAACACTATCGTTACCGTGGCCTGGTCGGTGCTGAACTGCGCGTCGTCCGTGGTAACATTGACTTTCTTTCTAAATTCGATAGTAGTTGCGTTGTTCACTGCGTCGTCGGTGAAATATGCAGGGGTGGCCTCACCATATAAGAATGCTATGGCCGCTGCATGGTAGACGCTGAACTTTGCCTCGAGTCCCGTCGTCGGGTCCGTCTTCCCGGTGAGAATGAGCACCTCTGAGTTCACTTGGAGGTTAATACTCTTGGCTGACAGGACATCCTTGCCTTGCTGGACCGTCTCGTTATGCAGCTGGATGGCCGCGTCTATGGTAGGATGGAGCACGATGCCACAGGGGAAGGGTTTGAATGTGTTCTTCTCGATCTCCCATATACTCCCTAGTTGGTCAAAGTACGCCGTGGCGTTCTCGCGTGTGCTCACGACATGAAGCCAGCCGTATTTCGCCTCAAGACCCTGCAACGAGCTGGTGTAGTTATTCTTAGCTAGCAGCGCGCCTAGCATGCCTCCTTGAGCCGCACGTCCAACATGGAAGGACTTCGTCATGGAGCCGAAATACTCTTGCATGCCTACTACCTGTGTCGCCGCCACCCCGATGGCGTTCTGCATCTGGACCGTGTCAAGCCCGATCAGCTTCCCGACAGCAACTGCCGCTCCAACCGAACCCGTGGTACTGGTGATGTGCCACCCGACATCGTAGTGCTCCGGCGTGACGCTCAGTCCGAGCTTGCACTCGGCTTCCACACCCGCGACAAACGCGGTGAGAAATTCCTCTCCTGTTATTGGACCCTGCCACTCTGCTACGGCCAGCAGCGCGCTAGCTACCGGGCCCGCGGGGTGAATGATAGTCTCTAGGTGCGTGTCGTCGTAGTCGTCGATATGTGAGGCAATTCCATTTAGAAGAGCGGCGAGCTGGGCGTCTGCGTAAGCACCGCCTATGGATCCGTTGTAGCCGAGAATGCTCGATGTCGGTGGGCCGCCGAAGAATGGCTGCGTCGTCGCCTGTGCTATGTGCGGTGCATCTTGAGCGTAGCCGCCGATGGCACAGCCGGCCCAGTTGTAAATGCTATTGACCGCTGCTGTGATCACCGGCGCCGTGAGGTCCGCATAAGTCAGATTGGTAGCCCATGAGGCTAATTGGAGAGTCGCCATGATAGTCCTACGTAGTTCTAGGACCGCGAGGCTTTGAAAGCGACTTGGTAGTCTGAACAGTTCAGGAGACTAACACCTCCACTCTGCGATTAAACAGCCCATTGAATAGGTACTTAAGGCCTTCCATTTGTGGAGATGGGAATCCTTACGGCGATAATGTGACGCTTCGGTTAGGTATAACCCGTGATCAACTCGACGCGCAGGACCGGCCTGTTTCCGTATCATACCCGGTTTACTGGGATTCATAGACATCCTCCACATTGACTACCGACCGATGTTACCCCGCATAGACTACTCGTTGAAGGCGACGTCCGATGCAGAGCCCCTCGTCTCCGAATTTTTTACATCAAGGGTTCATATTTGCCACTTCTTCAAAGTCGCCAACCTCTCGAATGACGACCTCCCTATTGAATTGGGTAGTATCGAAACTACTGCCCCAGTGGTGAGTGTTGATTAGGAACGGGCTTTCCTATTACGATACGGCCATATTCAAATTCGTAACTATGCCAATAGTATCCCTAAAAGAAGCATCTTAACGGATGACAAACCCACGCTCAAGATATAGGGCTGTCCTTATGAGCTGCTGAGTAATATGTTCTACCTCGTCCTTTTGACACCTTGATTTTTGGGGGCTTCATAGGATCATTCAAAAGGCTCGATAGAGCCTCGTTTGGCTCCCTATAGATTGCGACCGGCTTAAATATGACTGAGATGTGGGTGTTTTTGATAATGTATATAAGTTAAGGCCAAACAAAAATAATGTCCTTCGAGGCATCAAAATGAGCGAAATATAGGAAAATATATATTGAGGAACTAATACGTAACAAAGATGTATGACAGGCTACGCGGGGAACATTGCTGCGGAGAAGGGTGTGGTGTGTACTGCCGGTTCCTTGTAGTAAACTCGATTTGCGACGCGATGATGTCAGTCATTTACCTACAAAATGCAATTGGATTATAACTTACAAACCCCGCGATGGATGATTAAATACGTGCTATCTAGACAAATTCCTCGCTATTTTATTATAGTGAGACTGAAAAACAATTACTGAAGGGAGACTTGAATTCAAGACTGCAAAGTTCACACCTCTATTGAACGCTCACCTCCTGTAGCAAGAATCAAAAGGGAGAGTATGAATAATACAAAATAGAGAGAATTCCAACATGCCGTCATCACATCCCGACTTAACGGGCTTCAAAGCTCTAAGGTACGTCCAGCCCACCCGAAGCCGACCCCGATCACATATAGCCACGTCTTCCAACCCCTATCCAACCTCTCCACACCACGACCAAAAGCTTCCAAACTGACCACTCCCCATCTATTCCAGCTTCGACTGCTACGGCACTCTCATCGACTGGGAAACCGGAATCCAAAACGCGCTCCACCCCCTCATCTCCCAACTCCCAACCTCCCACCCCTTCAAAACCTCCCCCCCAACCGGCGCAATGCAGCGCCTGCACGACATAACCCTATCCCACACCCAGCGGACGCCCACAATCCCCTACAACGAGCTGCTCGTAATGTCCCTCTCCGAGCTCGCGCAATCTCTAGGACAGGCCCTCCCGGACAGCGTCAGCGAGCCGTTCGGGAACGCGATCGGGACCTGGCTTCCCTTCCCCGACACCGTTCCAGGCCTGCAGAAACTCGCACAACATTATAAATTAGTGATATTGTCGAATGTGGACAACGCGAGCGTGGCGGCGACGCTGGACAGACAGCTGTCCCCGGTGGTCTTCGACGGGGTGTACAMGGCGCAGGACGAGGGCCCCGATGAGCTGCTCGCCGAAGCGCACGCCGAGTATCAGGTCCTGCTCCGATGGACAGGCGTCAGGAGAAGATGTGGGGCTGAGCCACGACCAGCGGAGCTCTTCTGCTGCTTGAATATAGCCCCCTGTGAAATACCGGATTCCGAGGAGGTAGGTCATGATGACTCCACATATCATTAATAGTGAGGTTCCGAGGTCCTGCCGGTAGACCCACGCATATTGATATGCGCCTGCTATGGCAGCTACTAAGGGTGGGAGAAGAAAAGGATGGAAGACTAGGTAAGCAGATGACGTCTGCCGTTGTTGCGCAATGGAGTCAGCGATAAGGCGCAGGGCGTCCTCTTTGTCGGCTTGACTCTCTAGAATGCTGGTTGACAGCGAAGGCAGATCATCTGGCACGGCGCTTGCTGGTGGCTCAATCGTCACAAGAGGCGAGGATGGTGGCGATGATACTGTTGTCGAGGAGAGAGGATCCATTATAGGCGTGGATAACCCTGAAGAGCTGGCGACTAAGTTGGCTCGCAGGAAGAGGAAGAAAGCTGGTGACAATTGTGTTATTAGTATATTTGATCTGGGAAACGATTGGGCCGTGCAGGCTTGTGTCGTCTGCAAGAATAGTCTATGGCGAGGTAATGGAGGCAGGCCATGTCAGTTTGACAATTGAGTTCTCTTCTCTCGACGCAATGCAACGCATAAGCTTAGCCAGGAACCTGAGGCGCGGGCAGTCAAGAGGGCAAAATGAATTGTGATGTACAATGGCATTAAATAAGAATTAAACAGGAAGGAATATCGGTTCCACAGTTGTATGAGAGAAGGGGCCAAAAAAAAAAGATAGGACTTACCAGTGCTGGTCTTTAGACCCGGCACTGCGCTCACTCGTTGGATTATTGTATCATGGCGGCAATATGCGTTGAGGTCTAGTTCGCGTACCACGTGGGCCATGCCGGCATAATGACTGGCACAAACCAGTTTAGGAGCGTCACAGGGGATGTGTTAGGTACTATATAGTGTAGTGTGCGCAGGTTGTGTAGCGGGACGACCAGCTGCCAGTGCGGTTGGTAAGGCCTATCCTACCTGCTAGGGAGATATCTAGTGGGCGGGTTGGGTTGTAGTACGGTCCAAAAAGAAAAAACGATACCGACTGCGGGAATTCAATGAAAAATATCGTAGTATCGCAACTTGTATCCGAGCTGCTGGAATTCCCACACCAACAAGACGGGCAATCAGCGAGTCGGCCAGGACACCACAAAACAGCCGCAAAGGGCCCTAATAAATATATTCTTCTAGACGCAAACACGGTTTAGATATCGCTGTATGTGCGAAGACTCTTTGTCAGTGCGTTCAACGCTGAAAAGGATTGGAAAAACGCCAATGGGGGGGGTACATGGGGTGATGTGATAAATGGTATCAGGAATTATCTAGATAGAAAGAAGACGGGGCAAGCGGGAAAGGAAGTTGGTCAAGAAGGGAGGATGATAGACGAGGAGGGTCCGTTGCCCGTGGTTATATGGGTGTCTTGGGAGTGTTGGTCGTCGTAGTGCTACGACTACTGCGGCGGCTGCTGCTGCTGCTGAGACGATCCTGCGGTATAATGATGCAAAAGATAAAGCCACGGGTGCCGCTGATATGAACCCAGTCCCAGTGGTACAAAATCACCGATTTCTCGTCCCCGAGAAGCCGGGCAGGACAAGAAAACGGGCGACAAGGAGGGCGAGATAGCCTCAGAGCTGGGTTAGGTCTAGCTATCTGCTAGATAAGAAACGTGGGAGCGAATAGGATGCTGACGTTTCGTCCACCCACGACGGCCGTCACGGGTTGTTTCTTGGTTGTCGAAACCCCTTCACTAGATTCCTGGAAGCCGGTCTCTGTGTCGAGTAATATCGGGCACTGAAGGATCAAGCCGAGCCGTCTTGTTTGTTTTTTTAGTCAAGAGTCTCGGTCGTTCTGCGATGGTGATTTCTACGTATCTACTGACAGTGTAGGAATGGCAACCACGCTATGAACGCCTCACTCGGGACGACTAGACACCCATGAAGACTTAAACATGCATGCCGACGACGGTTGCATCAACTCTGCACGACCATGTCGTCTATCTATATACATTCATTGCCGAAGACGGACAGAGATGGCAGCGGCGGCGGCGGCGACGGCGGCGGTGACCTGCTAATTCAGGGCCTTCTCCCTCTACCGAATACATTTACTATTCATCTTAAGAGATTCATTGTCGATCTCATACTCTACCTACATGTATACTGCACTTGTGCGCTATGAGTCGTGGGGATATTATCAATGAGGAGGGATTTACAAGTACACGCGAGCAATCTCAGACCCCTCTTACCGTTGCAGAGGAGCAGATCCTGCCTCAAGTGAAGCTTGGCTTCCCCATCTCGCCGAGGTTGTACGCCATACGTGGTCGCGGGGTTCGAATGGTGAGAACCTGCCTGTGGGTAACATCACGATAAGTAGCCAATTGTGAAGACTAGTCGTATCAATTTGAAACAACCACCCTAACACATGACGAGCAGCTTTGAAACAACAGCGACGTAAGAACCTGCCCACCAGAACCCTCTATACCTGATAGTAGAATACTATTCTGTATGTGTCTATCTACATAGACCCACCTAATACACGGTACCTAGGTCTCCACACACAGATCCCGTCGCAAGTACGGTCTGTGCCTACATGTAAGGGCAGGACACACACTCCACAAAATATATACCAAGTGCATGCCAGCTTATTAGACACCTGCTAGCTTTTTAAATACAACTTTTTAAATAATATTAACCTTGTCTGAAAGTAGTTTATAGCGTATGTTTTCTAGCGGGTTTGCGTATATTTGTGGCGCTGTTTGTGGCGTAATCACAACTTGTACTTGGCAGAGTATATCGACCGTCTTCATACACAGACCGCTCAAGTTAACATGGGGCCCGGTGACCTACCCTCAGTTTGTCGCACAGCTTATAATAAAGAGGTAGGAGTACTATTATCGAATACTCACGAGGCTGCCATATTAATTCAGTAGAAATCCAATTGTTGATCAGTTTCGAAGCGTTTTTGCCACGAAACAGCCCCTATTCAGCAAGTATATCGAACCAGTATTTCCACCAAAAATTCCCTGTCAGTACAAGCTACTAGCGCGGAACTAGCATTCTGTTTTCTGTACATATGATCCTGTCCACCTCTATGTAGGTACTTGCTGGAGATGGCTCCGCTTACCATACAAAATACCTAGTTAGAATAATAGCAAAGCGCTTTGGTGGTGGGGTTTCCCGTAATAGGCTTAGCTTCTTCTACGGATAGCAGAGCGTCCTCTGCAAATAACTGGGGCGTGGTTTTATGGTCCTATTTACCGACGGTCTGTTCCAGCGAGTCCTACCAAGCTTCACTGATGCACATGCATCCAAGAATGCATCATACCTACCTCATACTATGTAGTTAGATAGGAAATGTGAGTGAGCCCTATAGGGCGGGCACTCACGAACTGGAGAGGGGACAAACCCACAACACCAGCCACACGATGCTGGCCCCTACTGATCTGCTCATGCCTCCCCTCTCGGCCCTCTGCCACCCTACTCTCACCTCCAGCCTGACCGTTTCGAGTCGTGTCTTTTTTCTTCACCATCATTCACACTCACAGAGGACCCTATCAGAAACAAGCATTCACAATGCTATTTTTATCCCTGCCTATGCCGGCCAGCATATTGGCCTCCACGAGGCATACTCGCGCGATGACCTGCTTCATTTAAGAACGCAGAAGCTCCCTTCATCCTGATGTTGGCGTGTCTTCAGCTTCAGCTCCAGCTCCAGCTTCAGCTTCAGACTCCATTGACGATCCACAGTCGGGCGTCATTCCAGTGATGAGCTTCGGGGTAGTGACTGCAATGAGGATAAAGATGATAAGTTTCACCTTCTGCATCATGCCTGCCAAGTCGTGGTCTTCTCCGATCATACGGCAACGGAGTACGCTCTTCCTCGACCCTCGCCGGCGTGCAATACGTCCAAAGCCGAATGGCTCATTTTAGGACTGGACGTCAATTTTGCTGGTCGTCAAATAGCTTCGAGTTCTGCGCGTTCTGCTTCATTCGCTTCGGAACCACCAGTACGGAGACTGCCTGCTCTGATTGGACAAAGCCCGAGTCCTGCAGTCAGCACTCGTTGCTGCAACTCAGCTCGGCGACAAGGCGCAATGGAGCGACCCTAGTCTGCCTTGTTGCCTACCCCTGTCCGCGTACCTCACCGAGTCGTCTTGGACCCCAACTCCACCACTCTGCTCATCCTATGCATCATGGTGCGCGGCGAACGACTGTTGTAGGGCATTGCCGACCATAGCGCACGGGATCTATTACAGAGGGAGCCTGCTCACCAATGATTGTGTTGTTCACTTGCCTGCGGTCATTGCCGCGGGTCCTAGGAAACGTACATGTACAGGTACCCATTCACCCATGTCTAAAAGTCCTACATCGACATCCTCCATAGGGTCGATATCTACTCAAGATCTTTAAGATAAAAGACATGGGTAGGTGGCGATCCAAATTGGCCCGTAAGACACTTTTCTCTTCTCAGGCATAAGTCTATGTTTTGTGATATTTATTTTCACTATGCAGCCCAGAAAAAGCCTGAGCACCACCGACTCAAAGTCCGTAGACAATGAGTCTCTTGGCACAGGCCCACAGCCGGGTCGGCCCTCTACTTCGAACTTGACCGAATCTTCACATACAACGAGATCGTCGCTGTCAAGCTCGCGATCGGAATCCCGCAACCATACTCATATCTCATGCATGTAAGCTTGCTCATAAACTAGTTGCAACGTAAAAAAGATCTATAGCGTGCTAATGCCATCAGATCCCGAGAGGGCGTATCAGGAGAGGATTGCGCCCGACAGAGATTCATCGTATGGGCTGCCGTAAAACGAAACAGATCCGTCCACATGGCAGCGAGCGAGCGGTTGCGATGTCCTCTTCTCCGCTGTGGCGAACGATTTAATGAACATGAGGATATGCTTAGACATCTAACGCAATGCCAGCACCTTTCAACGGGCGAATACGTTTGTTACGAATGCATGAAAGTCGAGCGCTTCAATGACAAGAAATGTACGTGTTGTTTCAGGCAATCCACAAAGAGAAGACGCCTTATAAACATCGCCAAACACTTCTTCTCGAACATCGGCTCTACTAAAGACCGAAGGGACAGTCCCAGTCTATATACCGATAATGCTCAGTCCTGCCCTCTGAGTTATAACCCTCCTATTGGAGACATGCATGAACAATACAGCCAACCCCAGATACAGGAGACGGTGCGACGAGAAAAAAGGGACAGGGAATTCGAACAATTAACATCAGGGCAATCTCAACTAGAGTTGAATGGCACAGAATTACCAGAGCTAGACTCAACACCATTACCTCCCACGGCAGAGCTCGACGCCGTTAACTACAACGTACATCCCACCACCACGCTTGGTCCCTTGAACTCACATACTGAGACAGAGGACGCCCCATTACCTCGAGCGCCTTCTTTCATATCGATATCGCAACCGCAATGCATCCCAGCTAGGCTTCAACTGGGTAGAGAAACCTCAAACAGCGGAGGACGACGGCCATCATTAGCCCTCAACACTCAGATTGACGACTATAGGACGAAACCAAACACAATATACTTATCTCCAACTTCATCACTTCGGTCTACTTCCCATGGCATATCTCCGATTACCCCTTGGAGTGCGGGTTCTAAGTCTTCAACAATATGGTCTACGGCGTATAGTCGAGACTCTATGTTAGCTTCGCCAATAACTCCTCTAAGTGCGAACGTGCATCCGACGGGACCACAAGAATACGGCGTGCTCAACGCGGAGAAGGATATAGACATCATTCCTTGCCCGAAAAACCCTTGTCATTATGCACCGTGGGATATACCAGAGCTACCCAAAGATGACCAGCTTTCTTCTATGATACCACGACAACTATCAGACCCCCTCATGTTCTCGAATGGCTATTCGTGGTTATCTTCTATGAATACGGAGATGTCGCTCAGCACTTCTGTCAATATGATGTTTACAGATCCGAATGCTAAGGCGGCTATGCCTCCAGAGTTTCTTGCCTCCCAGATCCCCAGCGCGGCAGCGAAGGCACTAGTGGAGCAATTATGGGATGCCCTAAATGAACACTTCTCTAACTCTGTGTCAAAGCTCGGTAGGCTTCAGAACAATCCTCTCGCCAACCGTCTGAGGGCACAGACACCGAAAACAGTGGCTTCTGCTGGCCTCACAAGATTGAAACGGACCTTAAACCATAGTTATCCCCCGCGGCCAGACCCTCTCGAATATCTCTGCTTCGTGCACTTAATGTATTCCGCATCATTAGTTATCCACGAAGACAGTCTTATCATTCTATCAAGCAAGCTTTTCGAGCAAGCAATAGCCTATAGTGTGCTTTTTGATGCGACATATCGCGATTACTATTGTCAGGTTGTAACAACCATCTGGCAACAAAATTCACGAGAGTCACCATTGCGAGGACGTTTTGGAGATTCGACGGACAGACCTGCAGGTAGCAAGGGCAAAGAACCAGATTATCATACCGGACCGTTAGCAATCGTAGACCCCGACCCTTTGCTCGTTGCTGGTCAAAATTTCTTAGATGGTTAGTAAACCCCTGCTTCAATACATGGCTCAATACGTAGACTAACAAGAAACAGAACTTGAGAGTATCATGGTAAACAGCAGCATCCAGCAACCATTAGAAGTCCTTGACTCGGAACTTTGGTCCTCGCACCACCCTACCTTACAAGAATCTACGCCTCTTACAATTGCGTCTACATTTCTTGTTCAAGACTTATGTCGGAGATATCATGATTCTGATAGTCTTCTACCTAAATTAAGAGCGATCGGGCACAATGCTCGGCAAGGTTACTATACTACAATTCGCAAGCTCGAGCTTGACCTCATACAAATAGGAAAGGTAAGACCAGCTCAAAACCACCGCCTATTATATTTAACACTAGGCTTTTAACCCTTTGGAGATCTTGCATGATCTTTCTTCTCTATCCAACAAGGCCGACTGACTACACGAGAGACGTCCTTAATGTTTTGGCCACCTGTCATCCATGCTAACTCCATTCGTGTCAAAAGAACTACCTCGCGTCGAACGACTTTTTAGACCAGTACATTCTCCAAGTTCGAGATCTCTGTGACCAAATATATTCCCAACACGGAACTCGGCCCCGAGCGGAATACCATCTACTCGGTATAACACTTGTTGACAGTCTACTTCGAAGCATTACGCGTGAGCCTCAGCAGCCTCAGGAAGGGCACTCGGAATACCCTGTGATCTCTTACCCATATGAAGACGACTTCTTCCCCGATTTGAACAAGGCGTTTGTATGGAATTATCCAATAATTCCTAGCACACCCATGAGTCCTGGGGGGGGGCCGGATTTTGGTTCTCCCCTGGACCTAACGACGCTACATCATGTCGCATCGGATACACGACTACCCACTAGTAGTCAAAACCCTTTGCCCGGAAGGAGCGATGCGTCTGAGACCCCCAGCGAATATACAGTTTCGCCAGACCCGCTATCAGACGCTATGCCTGAAAATCCGCATCCGAGTTCCTACAGACTAACACCGCAACCTCAGCCTCAGGCCGAAGGGAGTGAGCCTCCGGGCCCTTCTACACTGACGTCATCCGGGCCGAAAGTAGAGGCGAGTGAGCAGTGCGAAATTTGCGGCTACAGACCGAAAGGCGACCCCCAATGGTTCAAAGGCAGCATGGCAAAACACAAGAAAATGCAGCACTCGTCTAACCCGCCCACCATTTATAAGTGTCCGTTCCCAGGCTGTAATTCTGAGTATAAGAATCGGCGTGATAATCTACGGCAACACCAGATCGAAAAGAACCATTTCGTCGGCGATGAAGCTACACAACGACCGCACAAGAGAAAAAGATTGTAGACTTGGGGTTCCCGTGGCTGCACAAAAAATCTTCGAATTAGGCTTGTATCTTAATTATGCGCGGGCTCTGCATTGTTACTTGGCTTCATTACTTGTTGTGATATATACATATCAGCGAGACGATTTCCCCCCCCCCCCCTTTTGCTATCATGAGTTGCGCCATATATGAAAGATTAACAACAGGAAATGGGATTTCCCAACTTGTCCCGCTTCGGCCCCCTCGGCCCTTTCAACTATCTCAGGCTTCAGTTCGTGTAAGGAAAATAGAGGGGAGTTAAATATACCATGGATAGACGTGGGGAAATAGACTCAGCACGGCCAACTGCCACGCAATCGTCGCAGTTGAGCCGAAATAGCAAATAGAGATAATCGATGGGTTAACACATTCCAAGCAAGCTGGTAGAGTTCAGTGCAATGTCTACACATCATTCGTGCCTACAGGCGGGAGAAACTACATGTAGCCAACCGACCTAGTCCCATGTACCAATACATGGGGAAGCTAGCAGGGGACGGCCCCGCTATAACCGGACAAGATGCAGACGCAGGATGCAACATCGTCACGATTATCTCCAATGAACCTCTCTACTCTCTCTTTCTCTTTCGGTCTTATACCATTGGTTTCTCTCGTCAGTCTCACCGCATCTCTAGTCTCCTACTTCCCATTACCGATTTCAACCCATAGACAGGGACATGATTGGAGCGAGATAAAAGAAGAAGGTCATAAGAAGACAGGGCCACTATGAACTATGAGGCTAGACCCGCACTAACAGAAGTAAAAGTTCCTTGCATACTGTACGCAATACGGGGGATTAGACAGTTACATACGTTACTACGTCCCCTCTGGAAAGGGGTTGAGCCAAGTCTTGGCTGGCGTTCGGGGTTGGCACACTAGCCTGCGGTGAGCTTCATAGGGCTGGGAGTGCGTTCGATGTCACAATTTGGATGGAGCAGCCAGGGATGGTTTCTGTGGTTAGCCTGGGCGGCTAATGGGTCTGGTCTGGTGGCCAGCCCTATGGGGCAAAAGGCATGGATGGTGTGCCGATGATCATTGACGGGCTGTCAGATTTCGACGACCGGGAGAAGGGGGGCTAAATTATCTCATTTGGCGTTTGTCGAATCATTCTCTTGGCTCCCCCTTCGCGCTACTGTGCTTACAAGCACCTAAGCATTCCTATTCCTATATAAACCAACAACAGCCTCCCATTGCCCAAGATATCAGGGGAACACGTGTTTTGACAAAAACAAAGGGCACGCGATTGCGGTTATCGGGGGTAGGAGGGAGGTTCGGCATGCGAACATTGCATGATAGGATTTTTCCCTCGTATGTATGTAATCTGTACCGGTATGGGACTTTGACATTCCGAGTGGACTCTATCTTAGGTAGTGCTTGTACTTGTAGGTACGCTATCTGTACTGCTACTACATCACCTGCCACGTGTCTTATGCAGCAAATTTAGACGGGTGTGGTCATGAGAGAATTTGAGAATGTAGAGGCAGTGTTGGGCGGCTGTTTGTTTCATGCTGAGGGGNCGTTTGGGAGGATTATCCGGTGGAGTCGAATCACGAGGATGGATAGATGAGGGAGAGACACAGTGCGGCCATGAGATCGCTGACTTAACGTCTACCTACCTAGGTAGGTAGTTACTAGCCATTTAGTAGAAGACGAGGAATATGATGGTATCTGTACACCAGGTAGAGTACACGGGTACCTAGAGCCTAGAGGTACCTGTGCCTCTCTTGTGCAGTTGCAGTGTACATATGTATTCTGTACAGAATACATAAGTACGTTCCTAATAATACCTTGCTTATGAAAATACGACCCGAGCCCCCGGAATGTTAGGCATTCCATGTCTTGAGCACTAACCTGTACAGGATATATTCTGTACCCACGGGACTTAATTCACTCGCTCTCCGTCGCTATGTACTGTCCTTGGTAGCTGGCCCACGCGCATGTTGCAACGCATAATACAAGTGGAATCCGACCCCTCTTACATACAAAACTAAAACGGCCACAACGATAGGTAATTGGTTGGAAGCTTTGTTCATTACACATGAATTTCCGGCTTTCGTAGTTCATCAAATCATAAACATCTTGCAGGGGGGGTGGAGAATACATACTCAAACAGATGTCAAGCACAAGTTAACAAACCAAAATGATAATGATATTNGAAAAGAAAAAAGGAGAAGAAAAAAAACCAGAAGAAGGGTTGCAGAAACCGTAGGCGCCAAAAACCCGCCAAAAAAACTATTGTGAAACTCGACGATGTCGATCTCCAGCTATGGCGTTTGTACCGCAATCCGGATTAATATGAAATACATGCTTTCATGGCGGAATGAAACGAGACAACAGCGCCGTAGTTCTGGTCGGCAATGCCGGTTGCAACCCTGACTGTAACATGCTTACTGCAGGTGTTTTCTTCCGCTCTTTCATGGCCTTACGGCTTGTGGAAGTGGTTACGTTTTATGTGATGGCACCGGATTGCAAGGCAGGCTACGCTACTTGGTAGAAGTACGAGCCCTTGTCTCCGTGAAGCCGAGTTTGGTTTATTCAACAAAGCCGTCGTCATCTTACCTACTTCCTTCGTTCAGTATCCGCTACGCCGTCCGGTGTGCGGCGTCTTGCTAGTATATTAGGTACAGTGGTCCTTGGACAATCTCGCTCCTATTCCGAGGGGGCATATTATAACCTAGTGTATAGTTAACCTTCTTCCACCATTCGATATCCCCTCACTTCAACATCCATCCCCGCTTAGCTATATCTTCCCCAAGTGAGATTATAAGCATCTCAATTATATCCCAGTTCTACCTGCTTTGGTCAAGTTTGAATGCGGCCGGAGCCAACCCTAGTAGAGACTAGCAAAGACTACTGCGCCTTTCTGCTATAGATTCCTGTATCACATATCACAGCACAATACGATGGCTAGTGAACATGGAATTAGTTGTCTGAGATAACTCGATTGAAACAACCGGAAGTTGAGAGATCACTAGGCAGCCTAACACCTCCTTCATCACCCTCATCCCTACCAACCACATCCCGTATACAAACTATATTCCGGCGACGGATACAGTGTCCCTTGGCGCCTGGGATGAACCCATCCCCTATACTTCTTCTAGTACATTGAATTATATCCTGTTTAGAATAGTAGTTGGTCGTGAATTGTACATGAAGCAGGCAATACATCGTTGACATGCCCAGAGGTCTTAAGGGCTAGTTGGCTAGCCTTGTGATAAGAAGCAAGGTGCACGGTCTAGGCATACCTTACTGACTCAAAAAGCTAGTCTCGATGCATGCCGGTAATGGATGCTCTTAATCGGCTGTTAGATTGACAGCCTTCCTCAGGTCTCCTATAGGATCACGAAGCCTCAGTCGGTATTGGGAGTCAGTTTCTAAGTCCGAGTGGCCTTACGTAGATAATTCATGGTACGGTATGAGTAAAATATGGGAGGCTTAATGAATTGCTGTGGTGATGGTGATCTACTTGTTCAGAGATCTATATTTCGATGTAGATTATGAAGTTCCGTTATGTCTCCCTCGTGCTCTCCTCGCTCTATTATTTTACTTTAAATCCAGACCGCTGGCTTGCCCCGGGCAACACGTTTTTATGACCGCTGTATGAATCGATAGTGTGGTTACCAAGATATACCATTGTAATAATAAGTTTTCAAACCACCGGCTTAATCGTAATAGGCTCGAAGAACCCACGGAAAGCACAAATCCTGGCTAGAAGGCGAGTCACAAACAGAACCCGTGGAGCAAATACTTGTTAAAAGAACCTAAATCACGAAACGGCTGGAGCACTGCTGACTTCTGGACTGACTTGGTGGTAAGAAGCTAGATATAGATTACTTGTGCAGGGTTTTTTTTTTCTCTCCCCCCATTTTTGATCTCATTTTATTTTATTATTTTTGGGGGGCAAAAAGAAAGAAAAGAAAGTAAGCAAGACAGAAAGAAAGAAAGAAAGAAAGAAAGAAAGACCNTCCGCTAGGCTAGCTGGACCATATAGTATAATATTTACTGAATATAAAATCTAGCACGTCCACAGTGGAGACCTAGGCATGGGACC
>JAPESX010000193.1:0-24297 GCA_029590615.1 Nemania bipapillata | reverse complement strand
ATGTGTTAGCCAGACAGATAGAGGTGTCTCTCATTCATCCACTTTCACCTCAAGCAACCAGATTGATGAATTAGGGAAAGTCAGCTAGATAGAGCGAGGAATACCAAGAGAGGCAAGACCCCGAAAACCACGGGGAAAACATACTCTGGCCCCCACTCCCATCCGGCAGTTCAAGCGTGATCTCGGACCCGGAAGGTACCGTCAACACCGGGGGTATTGCCCGGGACCAGCGAAGGTGAGAATTTCCCGGGTGATTGTGGATGCGGTAGTGGGCTGCAGCCATCGTGTCGAGGTATCTTTTCCAATTACCCCTCCCTCGAATCTATCTCTTCCTTCCCTTGTCTCGTCAAAATTGTTAACAACTTTTGCTATTTATTTATTTTCCTTCTGTGTTTCTTCTACTAGAGTTGCAATTAATCACTATAAGCATACGGCACCCAAATAAAGGGTAATAGAAACTATGCGCGTGAGGGGCGGGGAATGCGTGTTAGGAAGATAAGTTTCCCAAACTTGCTTGGCAGAGGCTTATCATCAAGTCGATATAGATGCCGCGCATGAAAGTGGTAATGATAGGTAGGCACCCATTCCATTCCCGACTATTCGCGTATCCTCACCGTCGACCTGGGTATAGAGTGGGTCCCTGAGTTATCTTGGTACTAGCTGGGTTACAGTATACAAAACTGTTGTCGCAACTTCATACCTGTTATATAACGGTTATTAGAAGCCCCTTCTTCCACGTACGACCATAGCCTCCGGAAAACTCGGGATCCCGTCCGCTCTCCCTTAGATAAACCGGCGAGCGCCGAATTAGTAGTTGGGTCGGTGACGACCAGCGAATCCTCGGTGTTGTACGTTTTGCTTCTAGTGCTTTTTTTTTNCCTTTGTTCATTCTTCTCTCCTTATTTCAAGCACAAAAATCACAGGTGTAGAAAACTAAGTGGCAGATGGCAAGGTCCGCCAGCCACTTTTCCACGCCACACTACATACCCACGGGGCTGGTGCGGGAATCAGCCAATCCCTGAGGTGAAGTACACCCGTTGCTAATAACAACAACAAAAACAGTAGACCAGTCGAACAAGATAGCCTTAATTCTCCCACTACGATACCCTAATTATGCCGGCATCTCCAGCTAATAACAGCAGTTCAGAGGCCGTCGTAATTCGCCCGCCTTTGTCACGGCCTCCGACTATCCATCTTGAGGGTGAAATCGAATTCCGTCACCCAGGTTATACTCCTCCGTGCGACCTCTTGTTTATGCTCCCTCGACTTGATCACTCGTCGGCATTATCTCTTAAAGGTGTACACTACAGTACCGCCCTTACAGCTTGTCAGATCATAGCAAACAATTCTTTTAACGGCTACCTTGCGACGGACCGTGAAGGCCGCGAACGCGTTGACCTAAATGTTGACCATCTCCTTACTGAATCTCAATACTGGTTTTTCCCCAGCTCTACCTATCAAAATCTAAACCCATACCCTGTAGTCCCAAGCTTCCAGGACTGGGCATTTCCACACCAGGAAATTGCGAGGTGGCCTCTACTAACCGATATTACAACGGATCCAGACACGAGCGACCATCGATGTATTATTACGCAGACAGCAGTTCTGGTTAACAAAGCATATCTAATCCCGGCTGCAGATGAAAATTGGTTCAAGGCTAATTTCATGTCTCGATACGGGAATCATTACGATATTAACCAAAAATCCAATAAAATTACCCTGCGACATGATCTACACTATGCCTTCGATTCTCACCTATTCGCAATTGTACCTAAACAAAACCACTATGTTGTTCATCAATTATCTGCGGCTGAAAGTAGTACAAGAGAGTTCGCCTCGATTTATCACAACCGCCGTATTACACCACAATCTATAGATGTCGTACCAGAGTTTTTGTTTGCTCGATTTGCTCGTGCTGTTTTCATGCTCGTTAAGCCCTTTATAGCCCAGTCTCCAATTCCTCGATATGTTGCTCGTCTCCACGTAGGAGATAAGGAAGGCGTCGGGGACTACAACATAAAGTCAGAATGGCTTTCTCCTCAGCAGCTAGCCAACCAGTATGGGGGTGGGGTTACTAAGAGTGCAAGCTCTACTAAGCAGAAGCGAAACGACAAAGAGTCGACTGACGATCAAGAAGAGTACGAGGACTATAATAACGGCGATTGCAAGAGCGATAATGAGAACAGTGATTCGGAGGGAGAGTGGTACAAAAAGAATGTTGCGGTATTGCTAGAGGACGGAGGCCGATCCCGAAAGCGGCGATGCGACTATTCGCACTATGACAGTGATACTTCAGGCCCGGACAGTGATTTGGAGGGAGAATGGTACGAAAAGAATGTCGCGGTATTATTAGAGGACAGGGGCCGATCACGAAAGCGGCGATGTGATGATTTGGGCGGCGTTAACAATCCCGACAATTCTCAACCGCCATCTCTCTTGACCTCTATTTCATCGATCCAGTCTTGTCCGAGATTTGATCAGGAGGCTAGCTGTCCCTCGCCGGTAGAGGTACAAGGGCCGGATCTTTCAAAAGGAATTGGAACTGGCAACACCGTGGAATCAGAACCATCACCCTAGATAACACGCACATGGAGAAACATGTTTTGGTTACATTGTTGTGTTTGTGTGCCCCACGCCAAATATATGCCCACATAAATAGGTATTATACCTTAGAATCGCCAAAGGTCAAACTATAATCGGTAGATTAGCACGTTTGCATATTCTCTACCCACTACTATAACATGAAACAGCATTTGGTTCACTACCCAAATAAGACCAACAAATTTTTATATCACAACCTTGGGAACAGTTAGGTGGTTCCGATATAGTCACACCCAGTACATTTAGAAGCAAATTAGACAGCAGCATTTAACTACTATATGAGTTTTGACTTGACAACTATTCTAGCAGACGATCTTGTTGAGGGCTAGGTTCTTGATAGAAGAGTGGACGAAGTAGAAAAGCGAAAGAAAAAGATAATAATAAATAAAAAATAAGAATAAAAAAATTAGTTGCGTCTCTTTGAAAAGCGNTGTCATCCTTAGTGCAGGGGTCATGATAATCTTACTGGTACTAATTACAACAAGGAGACCTCGTCGGAGATCATGTTGACCCTTTACAAGCAGCAAGGATTTTCCGAAATAGTGGCATTACATGCCATGACTATATTTTAGTATGGCATAAAAATACCGCTGATGTTAATTGCTTGGAACACCTGCTCCCGCAAGCCGGTTTCCAAGGAGTTATGCCTTCAAATGATCATGTTATCCGGTTTCCTTATCCTTTCCGGCACAACCTTAGCTTGCCTAAGGGAGTGACAGCCGGATTGGAGACCTTATTTAAAATTGTCTCCCTAACGTATCTACTACAATATAACCATCATGGTGCCCTAATTGACAGCAAAAAAACTGGTATGATGGTATTATATGCGGAAAGGCTTTTTAGTGGCGAAAACATAGTCTAGGATATAGGATTCCGCTTTACTCCTCTGTGTCAAACTGGCGGATCAGCACATCTATAACAGCTGATTATGGAAAACCGTGACAGCTCTTTGGCGGGCTGGAAACAGAGTTTGCCATACAACTGTACAATGACAAGTAAGACTTGGGGAACCTTACTGTTCAGCTACAGTCCTTAGAGAAGTATATAGAAGAATGGCAGGCAATCACTTGCAAAAGCCTATACGCAGCGGAAGTTACACACTGTATGTAAAATACCTAGTTAATAATAAACTTTCAAAAAAGCTCCTCTTAACTGCCTCTTATCTCAATATCTAATTCTCGTCCCCACTCAGGCGTAAAGTCTAATTATACTAGCTAAAGTTACTATGGTTGTTACTGCCTGGCTTCTTACTATGCTAGAGTGGGTTATACCTATAAGGAGAACATAAAAGGCTTCCTTTCCCCTATTATTGTAAGGAATTTTATTTTGTCCTACCATACCACACAAAATCGTATACACAATCCTGTTTCTGTGGATAAACAGACTTACTAACTCTTACTTACCCATCCTCATTCACACTCTCACAAGCAATGCCCAACTTTCGCACTCCACCGTTTTCTGAAGACTTGCTAGTTGGGACTAGTCTACAACAACTCGCCTATAAACATTGGAAGCCACTGTCCTGGTTTTTTCACACTGGGGATTGCGTGTACTGGAGACCCAAAAGCAGTTATGATGAATTCGCAGAGGATACGGACAATGCTGCTGAACCGGCCGCCTACTTTGAACCCGGCTCTGTTTACATATCAACATGTGGTGACGGCTTCTGGGGAACACTTATCTACCTTTTCGACGTTTGTTGGAAGGTCTCATTTGTTATGAGTGTTGTTTTCCTAACATTGAACGCGAGGGACTGGGGCTGTGTTAGTACCGCTACTAGTCCTCTCGTCGCATCCCTCCTACGCATCAACATGCTTCTCGCAGTCCCGGTTGTTCACTGCCGGCTCCGACCTCTCGTCATCCACTCACCCGGGTGCCAACGAGGGTGTGGCAGCTGTATGTGCTACGCTGCACGTTACCTTTCCTTTGCTCGTAAATTCTTCAGGGCAGCCAAATTCATTATGAATGTGTCGCGCTACCGTAGACTCATTTGGCAGAAATCCAAGATTTTCGATTCACAACAGTACAACAAAAACAGGTACGCCGCTCTTAAGCTGTATCTGCAACTTTTGCAGCAGAACTGGTATGTTGCACGCCTAGTTCCGCCTCCCAACCGGTTTGCGTGGGCCCCATCCTGCCTCCGCTATGTTATAAATACCAAGGCTTGTAGCGATTCCTTCCGACACCTAATCGCGTGTGGCCTTGTTTTCTATGGCAACTTCCAACGTTGTCTACCGCATGAACCATTGCCTACCGGATCTCGGGCGTCAGAGCAGGAAGACATCAAATGGAACTGGTACACGATGCCATCCCCCGATAACTTCCATCGGTTTATTCCACTGATCGACCCTGATTCGGCAGAACTGCCACTTGACACGCCTAGTGTCAAATCAATAGCACGCCAGACATCACAATACTATCGCGGTAGACGGGGTCTAGGAAAGCGTCATGCTCGAGGGTGCTGTGGCTCTTGTTAACGTGGTTATGTTCACGTCAAACTATGTAGGAAGGCCGCCTATACGGTGACCAGGACACCTATAACACGGGCTGGTGACCATGGCTAGAACTACGAATTTGGGGGCCCACCTGGGACTGATGCGAATCTCGCCTTCCAAAATTCTCCTTTCATGTCCCGCCTTTTAAGCTTCGACATCATCTCAAACATAAACATAGTAAAACGTTCCTGGCATTGTAGTGAGAGAGCGCCTTACACAACTTAATAGTAGCAACGCATAGAGGTTGTAGTCTGGTGAATTTCACATGCCATTACACAGTAATATGAACGCAAGATGAGCAGTGTCTCCCGGTATTAGGTATGTAAGTCTTTCCCTTGGCTACTTGGGAAAGTTGTTGTACATGCAAGTGCTCTGTAGGTTGTAGGTATGTGCGCTCCACAATTCCTGTATATATAAACAACCATACTTCCCAGGCCCTCTCCAGAACTTTGGATCTCTTCTTTACCTTGAATATAGCACTTATACCTATCATCTCCAATATCTTTGACAGTATGGTGTATTATCATTCTAGTACGAATCTCTCGACTTCTTGTTCTTCATTGTCTTCATCTTTGTACAAACCAGCGGTAAGCCATTATTTTCAATTCCAAGTCGGACTAGCCATCGTTCTCTCTGTCCACCACGTCGCTCCACCTTGTCATTAAGCGACCTTTGGATTGATTGCTTCATCGAAGGCTATCATCTATAACTCGGCGGACACGTTGCTAGTCCGCTGACATACCCATATTCCAATTCCTCATGGCTGGCTTAGAGAGCACCCTTACTCTGCTATTTTCGTTGCTGTTTTGCTTGTTTTAGGAAACATATGCTAATGTACACATGGCGATTAGTATAGGTGGATATATATATATATGCAACAACCCCTCGCTCGGCGGCCACGGCACGAAAGACATAGACACAACCGTTGGCGCCCTCCGGCTCCAAGCCTCGCTCGCTCTCACGCCCTGGGTGGAGTCCATGCACTATTCGCTTCCCCCTGGAGGGTGAATATTTTTATTCTGTTTTCGAAAAATTTGTTGATTGTTAGCGCGACTTTGCCCTCCTCTGCTCCTCCAGCGACTGTGTTTTTGGAGCCTTTTTTCTTTTTATTAAAGCGAGCAAGGACAAGAACTTATGGGGTTCCCTGTTGAAAACACCATTGAATTTTCTCCAAAAAGCGCCCCGCGCCGCATACGAGACCACTAAATAACACATGCTATGACGCACAATATTATGGACTTGGGCTGCAGTTGGATGAAAATAGAAAGTTGTCGATCCAGGCAGTGGTCTTCCGGTTTCTGTCAACTCGTATTGTCCCTTTCGCCTTTCCCTATTAGTGTTGCTACTTTCTCCTACGTCAATCCCCATAAATGGACTGGTCCGTTCTATTTCTTTCCCTCAACGCGATACTCCTACTAACGAGACTTATAGGTTAGTCATTATTGGCAGAATGCGTGCTAGGTATTATCACCCCAACTACGGATCACGCCGCAAGGGCAGGGGGTATTATTGATGTGCCACGATATGGACCACTTCGACCCCATACCTCATCCCCTGAGGTACCGAACAACCATAAGGGGGCCGGACCATATGGGTTCACGCAGGGTCACAGGAGAGCATGTGCTTTAAAACTACATCACCTGCTACAGAGTATATTTCCACCACTTCCAACTGCAGCTAGCCTATAACGAGGGGTTACCCCGCCAAGGGGGACTTGATGAGAAGACGACCTTTAGGAACGACGGATTGATACTAGATGAGAGCAGGGATGGCGAGGATATGGAAGCGTGGTAGATTTGCAATGGAGTCTTAGAAGTCGACTGGCCAAATTACAAGTCAACCTGGAGGCTGGCAAAAGACTTGAAAGGTTGCCATTACTACCTGTGGAAGAATTACTTGTTACATATAGACAAGTTTGGACAGCCCTGTTGTTATTACAGCAGGAAACAAGCTATGAGACAGAAGATAGTTAATGAAACGTATGAAGTTAACTTATCTGGCGAGGGGACGTACTCAACAGAAGGAGACGATGCGTATACAGCTCATGACGAAAGCGACTGATGCTACGATCTTTTGATTAGCTTTATTCGAGACGATGAACCTGGGAAGGGGGGACGCTGTTGCGATTCTGACTACTCTTATGGTCGAAACAATAACGTGATATAATCTGCCACTTCTACCCAGATGGTGTAGCTATCCGTTTAGCTTGTTGCCGGTCGTAAATACATACTATTACTATCTTCCTGTCATCTTGAGTTCAGTATGCATTGCGGCCGTGGAAAAAGATGATATAATTACCCCTATTACCACTGCCCATGAATTATATCGCGCTGAGTATATATCGAGTAGCTTGAATTAAACCTATAGGCGAACATCCAAAGATATGAAACCAAAGAAGAGACGAGAAACGCCCTGAGCCCTAGATGTAGTTATACATAAAATAGCGCGGCAGAAATCTAGTTATCTTATCCTATATATAGACTATCAATTCTCCATCAGTTAGCTTTCTAGGAGGGATAATACTTGCGAAATTATTCTATTCGTTAAGAGTGATGAGAACTATTTCTTTTTTATTTTCTTTTCGGCATAAAACGCCGATCTATGCATGTCGTCAAGACAACTGCCATCTTAACTTATAGCTCTCCGTCACGTATTCACTTCGCACATTATACACTAGTAAAAATCGTTCTAAATCATTATCAATTGCCCTCAAATAAATCAGTAAACCAGATGGATGCATGATAGCTACAAGGTTCCACGCTCAGTGCCTTTGTTTAGCTTTTCTGTACCCACGGCCGTAAATCAATCCCGGCCAACCTCAAAAGACCCCCTCATCATCCCCAAACGCGCTATCAATGCGTCGAGCCGTCTCATGATCTTCGTCGAGACTGGCATGAGGTCGTAGTCTATAATCAAAGTGGGGAATCTTTTATAGCTTGTCGTAGTACTAGAGTCTTGCGTTAGCGAATCATCACTAATCCTCAATGAACTGGAAAAACTTACGTTGCTAACATCCGGTACCTCAACCTTGATACCCTTACGCTTCCGCATCGTCTCGACGATCTGGCCGACCTTGGAGGTCTTGTCGAGGGGCGAGCCACCAGGCAGGAGCTGCCAGTGGTCGAACACCATCTGGGGGAAGGCCTGGCCGGAAGTGGCCTGTCGGAGATCGGCGTTGAAGCCGAAAGACTCCATGATGGGGAGATAGGCCTTGATAGTGAATAGAGGAGTACCAGGGCGCTGCTCCTCGTTGAAGACGTGACCTCTTCGTCGGGTCAGGACACCGTAGACACCACCCATGGCGCTCTCAGGCACCTGGATCTCGACCAAGAAGACAGGCTCCTGCAGAGCAGGCTCAGCCAGCAGAGCAGCGGCGTAAAGCACACGTCTAGCAGTAGGGATAATCTGGCCACCACCACGGTGGATAGCATCAGCGTGTAGAGTAACATCGAGGATGTTCCAGCGGACACCACGCATGGGCTCTTCGGCGACGGGGCCTTCTCTTGTGGCCCACTGGAAACCAGAGACAACAGAGTCCTTGATTTCATTCAGGTACTGAACAGCCTTGCTCTGGTCGACTAGCAAGTTGGCACCGTTGCCATCGGGACCGAAACACCAGATCTTTCGGGCATCGGTGACATCCCAGCCGAAGTCGTCGGCTAGAACACGAGCACGGGCCTTGAAATCATCACGAGGAGAGATCTTGCCATCCTCGATGGTCTTAGCAAGTTCCTCATCCATGGGCTCGGCAACCATGTAAAGACGGTTGTGCTTGTTTGGGGACTTGGATAGAGCAGTGATGGATGACTTGCCACCAACGGTCTCTCGGTACTGGACGACGGGGTCGGAGAAGATGAGAGGAACACCGGCGTGATCTTCCTCGAGATCCTTCAAGCAAATCTCGAGATGCAGCTCACCAGCACCAGCAACAACGTGCTCACCAGAGTCGTTAGTGGAGGTCAAGACGCAAGGATCGGACTTGGAGAGACGCTTAAGACCTTCAACCAGCTTGGGAAGATCCTGAGCGTTCTTGACCTGGACGGATCGGGTGACGACAGGCGACACGGAGAACTTCATGACCTTGAGGTTGTGGGCGGTCTCAAGGGTGGTGAGAGTACCAGACTTGAGCAGGAACTGATCAATACCGACCAAACCGACAATGTTACCGGCGGGCATGTCGTCGATGGGCTCGACCTTGCCACCCATCATCAGGACGGTACGCTGGATAGCCTTGATGAAGAGATCCTCCTTCTTGCCAGGGGTGTAGTTAGGTCCCTGGATACGGACCTTGATACCAGACTTAACGGTACCAGAGAAGACACGACCGAAAGCGTAGAAACGACCCTTATCGGAAGTCGGCACCATCTTGGAAACGTAGAGCATGAGAGGGCCCTTAGGGTCACAGTCACGGATACCAATGGCAGCCTCATCATCAGGGGGACCCTCGTACAGAGTCTCGACACGGTACTTCTGAGCTGTAACGGGCGAAGGAAGATGGAGAATCATCATCTCTAGAAGCGAGTCGGCAGCAGGCAGGAAAGTTCGCATGACAGCCTTAAGGAGCTGCTTGCCTTCCTTCTCACGATCCTCAGAGGGAAGCTTAAGGTCCAGCTTGGAAAGTAAAGTAGTGACCTCATCCTTCTTGAAGTTCATGACAGCAGCGAAGATCTTGAAGATGGGGTCCAAGATGAACTGGTTGAAGGCACGCTCAAGCTGCTTGCCCTCGTGGGTGCCCTTGGTGGTCCACTTCTTGGTAGCGGCGTTGAAGTAGTTGTCACCCTAATAGAGCGTTAGCATTATCGCCGTGATTTTTTTTCAAACAGTGGAATCAACAGCCATGGGGATTAAAAACCTACCCATAGACGCTCCATCATCTTGTTTCGGTCGACACCGAACTTCTTGGCGTAGCGGATGGCGAACTGACGGATAGTGAAGGCCCAGCCGTGGAGACCGGAACCGAAAGCAACAGTACCCTTCTCAGGGTAGACCTGCAGGTCACCAAGAGTCTTGTCGAGGTAGGTGGAGATAACGACGTTTACGGACTCGATGGTTCGCAGGAAGGTCTGGTACAGGTCCTCCTTGGAGACCTGGAGTTCGAGAAGAGCACGATCAACCTTGTTGATGACAACGACGGGCTTAATGCGCTCAGTAAGGGCCTGACGCAAGACGGTCTCAGTCTGGACACAGACACCTTCAATGGTGTCGACGACGACAAGAGCACCATCAGTAACACGGAGGGCGGCAGTGACTTCGGAAGAGAAATCAACGTGACCGGGTGAATCGATCAGGTTGATCAAGAAATCAGTACCATCGGACTTTTGTCCGACAACGTCCTTAAGGTCATCCTCAGAGGGTAGAGTACCATATAGCGAGATGGCGGTGGATTTGATAGTGATACCACGCTCCTGCTCGTCGGCTCTTGTATCTGTCGCTCTAGCATCACCGGCCTTTGCGGTAGAGATAATACCGGCCTTAGCCAGCAGGGAATCGGTCAAGGTGGACTTTCCATGATCGACGTGGGCAATGACGGACATGTTACGGACATTGGTCGGCTTGTCCATAAGCATCCGGATCTCGTCAATCGTGAAGCTATAGAGCAGCGCATGGTCAGCAGATTGTTGCACGGTGGCAAGGAGTAAAGGCTTATCTCCGGGTGGGGTATGATGTTTTTTTGTTTTGGGTTTTTTTTTCTCCCTCAAGGAGCGCTGGAACATTGACACCCAGTAGTCGACGTCCGGAATAGCCGAATGTGTACGTTGACCTCTTGCTGTGTATAGGGAGGTATATGTGTTGTGATACAATAAGGATAAAGAAGCAGACTTACTTAACCATTTTGACGGTATTTTTGTGTTAACTTTACTATATGAGACACAAAGATGTTAGTTACAGATTGGTCGGTTTTCTTCTTCGCAAGAAATGGGAAATCGAGAGCAAAGCGGGGTGATGAGCAGGTGTCGGCAGCTCGTTCCACTGCTCGTTTCCTTTTCCTAGGAATGAGAAAGTTAGTTGAGAGAGGAAATGAGGGACGACGAACCTGGGAAAAGGAAAAAGTGTAAAGTTGAGACGGGGGAAAATGCACTCGCAAGCAACCACCGACCAGCTGTGGGTTGTTGCGGAAGGCAAAGATTGCGACAAGCAGGTGGGAGAGTGCAGGTGCAGTGGTCGTAGGAAAAAAAGGAAAATTTGTATGTGTAGGTCGCAACGAAGGTGGTAATGGCAAAGGCGGGAAGGAGGGGTTGTTGCGAGGCGGGGCAACCTCGATTAGCGCACTTTTTTTTCGACCTCCCGTCGAATTGAAATTCGATCTTGTGCTGACCCAATCGAAGGGAGTGGCGTCACATGTGGGCTGGGGGCTGTGGGCTATTGTGTACATACGTAGGTGCGGGGTACGTACCTCTCTCTACCTGTCTCTCTCTCTCTCCTCCGTCTCTTCCCACTGTCTGAGCGAGCTCTGCCCAATAGCACCCGGCAGATCCCCGGTCGTCAACAATAAACCTACTTACCTGCCTCCCTAAGACAGACAGCCTAAGGTGGCGCCGTTGCGGGTTTGTTGGCGGGACAGTGCTATCAAACAAGAGAGGGCTAGAACCCTCACGGACTAATAAATACCACTTATTCCATCTGCTTATCCGCGCAAATATCCCCTCCAAAAAAATCACGGATGAAATGCGTACTGCGTAGTAATTAATATCAGGAGAACTTACCAATGGTAGGTAAACGTGTGGATGAAGGCCAATAACTCTGAGAATCGATCGCTCTATGAGTTCTTTGCATTCGTTAAACATAACATAGCGGTCTCGTCTCGCGAACTGCAGCAAACCCCACCAATTAAGTACCTAGTTTTTATGGTTTGTTCAACGCGTGGATATCTGGTATCCCAACAAGAGCTCCAGCAAAAGTCACCTACAGCACTACCGAACACCTCTTTTCGGTCTGACCAAACAGGTCATTAATAAGCTTTGAGCTCTTCTCCCCACCCTTGACGCTTTGACTTTGCCGAGCTGGACCCACAGCATGACTTCACTAGGTTTCGACACACCTGAGGTGGCATGGCATGGGTACATGTACCTAATGGGCGGTTTTGATCCCCAAGAAAATATCGCTGATTGGACAAAGCTCCTCGGCGTGTGCTGTCATCGGTATATACCTGAGCTCAGCTCAGCTACCTGACCTTAGGCCGGTGGGCTTGTGTCATTTACCTTCGCCTCACCTAACCTTATCATCAGATGAACGTACGTTTTGCAGCTGGATTAGGTAGTAAGGTAAGGTAGATAGGTAGGCGGACGCATGCTGGTAACAATACTAAATGCGTTGCTACGCGTACCTATAACATACTTAGGTAGATAAGTGAATTTAAAGGGAAACGTTTTCGCCCGCCCCAGAATGCTGAGCCCCTGTAACGTAGTAGGCGTGGCAATATTAGATATCTCTAACACTTCCCACCTCCAACAACTCATCCGCTCCTATTACATAGACTACAAAATCCCTCCTAAGCCTCGAGTGATTCACCCCGTGAGACTAGAAAAGTGACTATATGCCCACGGATAGCAACCGGTCGCCTTACAAGTTGTGTCCTTAACCGTATTGGGTACTAATATTGGGCTGACTCACGAGGCGATGTCAAACTAAGACCATGAGGAGCCAATGATCACTTAACCCCATGTTACCGTTATAGAAAACTAAACCACGATGACAATTGCAATAAATTTGTAGAAATCACCGTCAATTACCGGTGGATATGAGGGTATTGTAGACTAAGGTAACGCAGCGGAGAAGGAGACCCAAAAATGGGAAAAGGTTGTACAAATATTGTAAATGCAATGGGCAATAGCGATAGTCTGCCGTACAAAATGTTGCGCGAGCCCATTCTAATGCCCTGAGGGGTTTTGTTGCACCTCGATGCGCCGCCAGTTAAGAATCAAAATAATTACATAAACGCCTTGCTATGCTGTATAATTACTGCTCCCATCCCTTCAAACACGACACACATTATGATCCCAATATCTTGGAATACGCGTCCTCGACTTCGCCCGCCAGCTCAAGCAGCGCAACGATGACAATCTGGTGTGTGAGATTAGGCAGACGATCTCTGTGCAGCCCAATCCACTCGAGCGGCGGCGTGGCCTCGCCCATGTCGCGCAGCTGGGGGGTCTCGATGATGGGCGGCTCGAGCGCCTCGTACTCATACTTGGACTGCGGAACATTGACTTCGGCCGTGATCTTCTGCTGCTCGCCGTCCTTCCTCTCCTGATCCGACTCCGGCACCCCCGTGACTTTGATCGCTGACATGGTTGGGAGCTCCCGGCCCCAGACTTGGGCCAGCATCCGCGAGTGCTTGGCCCACATGCCGCGGATGTAGCTGATGCGCGAGTAGTTCCACCCGACCTCGACCTTTCCCTCGAAAGCACTCTTGAACTTGTACTGGATATTGCGGGATTTTCCCTGTTGCCATGTCTCCATCACCGCTTCCACCTTGGGCACCTTGAGAATAGTGCCGCCTCGCGAGCCTGTAGCATTCTCCACTACGTGTTCAACTTGTATGTCTTTGACTGCCTTTGGTGGTTCGGGCCCTCGTACACTTGCCAGACCTATCCGTAGCTGGCCAAGGGTAAGACCTAGAATACTGTGGATACGTCGTTCTTCCATGCTCGCCGCAAATCTGGCTTGCGCATTGAGAGCCTCCAGCTTGAAAACCTGGTGATCAGAGAAAGTGCTTGGGAAAATACCTAAATTTAGTGCCCTGAGCGTGACCACGACATCAGTGTCCAGGGAAATAGGTGATTTTGCGGCCTTCTCATCTGAGTCTACTTTGGTGGGAGGTGATACTTCTGTTATAGGCCGACTAGTTACCGACTTCCGCTTCATATACTTCTCGATCTCCCGTAACGATGCCTCATAGTTGGATTTCCGCTCCTGAATAAACTTTTGGATAGCTTTCCATAGTGCAGCCCCTTGAGCTGCTGAAGCGATAATGCCAAAAACCTGCACAGCCTCTCCATCAAATATGGCTACGAGGCGGTCCCCAGAAAGGCCTTTGTGCTGACGAACATTGTACATGAGAAACTCCATAGTGGTTATGTCTGCTACAAGGAAAGCTTGATAGTCGAAGGCAGCCTTTAACTTGAACTGACTGAAGCCGACCGATGCTTGGATTTTGGGCGTCTCATTCAAGGCCTGCTGCCGCTCTGGCCACTCTATCGAGGTCCGGAGCTTGAAGGTGCGGAGTGTTACGAATCCACTTAACCGACCGTCGCAGTTGATGCCAATCTCTTCGAACCCTAAGCATAGATTTTGTTCCCAGTCCGATGTCTTCTTGGAAGATACCCAGAAATCTTTGATAGCAAACTCAGGTTTACCAAGCGATTGGCCGAGATCAACGACAACATCTAGGGCGCTAATGGAGATTGTGGCCGTCCACGGAAATGCGGCCGTAGCCGCTACTTGTTGGTATCTTTGCACTAGATGAGCCTGAGAAGCCGGCTCTCTTGTTGTCTCAGCTACGGGCACTTTCGAGCCTTGTGTGACTTCCCTTGGGATCCAAATCTCACGAAAGAGTAGGAAGTCATGGACTTGTCTGGCATTGATCGCAACTTTCATTGGGCTCATTTTAACGATGGCGGACAGACCACTCGTGCCGCTAACATGTTTACTATTCATTAGTGAGAGTACGATTGAATCAACATCGAAGCTGCCGGTGGATTCTCGCGAATAAACATGTTGTACGGCCAAGTGAATCTTGCTGAAAGTGCCGGATAGGGCAAAGAAGTTGCCATGTTCCGCAGATTGAACCGTATTTACGGTCATGTAGATGTCGTCACATCTTGCTGTCGCGGCAACTCTGCCAATAGGCTGGCAACTAAGCGTGAACTCTTGCTTGCAAATACGTAGACCAAGGTTTAAATTGATACGCCCTAGAACCGTACTTGGGTCTGCAGTGAGAATTTTCTCGTCGTCATTCGATTTCGGCTTTGGGAGCGCTTCCTTCTCATCCAAATTGGGCTTAAGGGGGGTCGAAGGGCTGTCACTGACTACCTCCTTGATACTCGATGATATGTCCATAATGAGTGGAACAACACTGGGCAAGAGCATGTTACGGGACGGCTCGATCTTAATCTCCCCGTGCAAGCTAGCAATTTCCTTCCCATCATCCCTATACTCAGCTTTCCAAGCCAAGCCAGGGGTTCGGAGTGCAGTGCTGCTTCCAGCTCCCTCAGCGCTAAACTGCCCATACTTTCCAGCCAACGCGTGACGACTGCCTGTTTTCTGCCCGAGTGCATCAAAATCTTCTTTTTCCGAGCTCTGCCCTGATAGATATACCACAGCACCGGCAAAGTCAGCGTCAAGAAGCACAGACTCTAACCTTTTCCTACCAAAAAGAGAGCGCCCAGTGTTGGCCGCTTCCTTCGCTAGTTTATCTCCGTCCTCATCTCGTGTAATTATCGGCGCCCAGTGCCGAGAGGCGCGCTGGACGTTCTCAATGGATAGAGTAATTGAATCTTTGAGATGGGCAGCTGGGACAATGAAACTAGATGTTAGGCGAAGGTCTAAAGATTTGCCTACCGCTTGGAATGCAAGCCGCCGGGCGTCTGGGTTTGAGACAAAAGCTACGTTGAAGATCATCTCAGGCAGTAATGCTGAGTTTGATGATCGTTGAAATTTGTCCCCATCCGAAGGAACCATCTGGAGCTGAAGATCCTCAATAGTTAATCTCGCCGAGTTGTGATTGCGGGTGGCGAATTCTATCATCTTCACGGATAAGTATAGATCCTCTTGGCCTGACAGCAGTTGCCCTGGGATAGTGGTGACAAGCCAGCCAATCTGGATATTGCGGACCTGAAAGGTGTATATAACAGAGGCCAAAAACGAATCAAAAATATCGCTTTCAGTATCTGGGGTCTCATCATTGATGGCTATCCGCGGTTTCGATTGTCTCAGTTTCCGAAGGTATTCAAGTTCTCGTGATGTGTCTAGCTTCTTAAACCTATCTCTCATATGCCCTAGGACGCTCACGAAGGTAGACACAGTGTCTGATGAGAGATTCACGGAAAATTCATCTGACATAAAGTCGAAGGCTCTCAAGACCTGGCCGTCTTCAAGAACTCGAGTAGAAGCTGTTATCAAGGCGCCAAAAGCGAGGTTACCACAAGATCTCATGCCTCCATCAGACTCTTTCATGATGTCGAAACCGATTTTTCGGACGTTCACGTGGACCTCGGGATTATCCAATGTGATGGACGGGTTAATCTTGTTCGCAACTTCGAGATGAATGCGATCAAGGAAAAATGAGAGGAGGGCAAAACTTTCCGAATTTGATTTAATCGGTGCGTTTCCCGAAATTTTAACACCAGCTAGAGTCGCATGGACGTTATATACCAAATTCGAATTTTCAGATCCTGAAGGGGTAGGCGGGTGCGTTGAGGAGCCGAAAAGACCCTGTAAATGGTCCTGTATAATCCTACCTTGTTGCTGGAGTTCACTGATGGCATTTGAGATTTCGGGACGATTAAGGGCGGTGAGGAGACTGTACACAGCAGACACGTCAAGCTCTACGAGCTCTAAGGAGCCGAATACCTCAATTGAGCGTTCCCCAGGTGTGCTATGACTGACTATTCGCCCGTTCATGGGAGGTATCTGGAGCAAGGAAATGCTCTTCGGTGCATTAGTGGATCTAACTTGCATATCGTGCGAGTTCTCTTTGATGTCAAAATCAAGGGTGAAATGTTTTCCAAAGTCAGCGGCCATCGTCGAACGTGATACGGTGCCTTTGATTATATATGTTAGAGATTGTAGGAGGGGTATTGTGATTGTGTAGCAGTCCAAGAACATCGCTAGGTTGAGTGACAACGAAGAAGTCAGGTTGGAATCTGAATGCTTGATAGATGACACCGACAGAGGCTTCGCTGATTTTATCTGCAGCTGATGGAGCTGCGTTACTTCGTCTATAATAAGCAAATCCACTACCTCAGCTAGAACCATTGGGTCTTGATGAATCGTGATATCGAAGCTCTGGCTGCTTGCTGCTGCTCTGATTGTATGGCTAAGAGAATCCCCTCTCTGTAGCGACTCGTGAGCAACAATAACAGCTGGCTTGGTGAGACGGGTAGTCGCTAGTTCTTGAGAGTGGTTCAAGATGTATACTACTGCAGTATCGCAACTAACTGCAACGTTGGTATCCATAGCGCCTGGGTTATGGTGTCCGTGTACTACTGACAACTTGAGATTCTCACATCGAGGCTCAATGGTTAAGTTGATTGTATCAAGCGATATAGTACCTCGGCCCATTACAAAAACAAAATGTAGTAATTGTGGCGTTTGGTTGCTGATTGGGGTCCTTTGGTTGACCGGGGGGGCGTCTTTAGGTGACTGAGTCTCTGGTACTGCTAAGTAAAGAGGCAACAGTTGGTCCACGAGTTGTGTAAGTTCCCAGTTGAGGTTAATACCAACCTGCGTGCAATATAGAGTGGCAGCAGTCAGCGGACCTTGCGCGGAGGTCGGCTGATTGAGATGGTCTCTTGGGGAGTTATGACTGCTACTAATCCTTGCTGTTAAATCAAGAGCTAAGATCTGGTTGCTCTTTGGGCTTGGGTCGAGGCTAAGTCTAACCTCATGCACTCTACCGATGGCCATCCAAGGAACATGTTCCGAATGAGATGATGTGTCTGGATGCTTTCCAAAGATATTATCTAAAAGCACGGCATGGCTGGTGTCATCAAGGTCCCAACTTCGCCAGTGATTAAAAGCGGCCACAACCAATTCTCTTACATCTGGCGGAATTCTCATCGAACTGCTTAAACAATCTCGCATTATGTTATCCTGGGAGCTTGGCGTCAAGGTGGTCCACATGTGGCGCAAACGTGTGACCAGTTTCCAGGAGTCATAAACTCGCAGGTGACTCGTAACTGTCCTTAAAATGGCGGAAGGTCGAACGACAAAAGACGGGTCACCTGCGTGTTTCCCTTCTACTGTGACACTGTGTGTGAAGCCCTTTAAGCGTTGATGACCTACAGAGGATAGCGTTGAGAAAAGTGCCTGCATCTCCGAAAGAAGCGAGCTGGTTCTGCGGATCAGAGATGCAACATACTCAATGCGGGTGGATGACGATCGCATGCGGATGGCGCCTATATCAGTATTGAAATAATTAACTTCCTTGGATCCCATTAATGCTATAATCCTCTCAATCTCCAGGAGTGCCACATGGTGCGTCTTATCCGAGGTAGTAAGTTTCTCAGAAGCAGTGAGAGCAATATGTGCAAGTTGCAAGTGGAATGAGGGCAAAGGTTTATCCGGTAAGAGAGCTCCTTCGGCCGTGATGCCTCCTTTCTCGGATCGAATAAAGAATGTCAGATCTTCTAATGACACATCATATTGATCTTGTTGTTGAGAAGAGTCAACCACATCAGAATTATTGAGGAAATGGATGTCGGCATGGGGAAGTCGTAAGACTATGTCCGTAACGGCACCACCGATCTTCCCTTGTTTTTGCATCTCAAATATATCTGATACTGCCCCAATCTGCAAACTGTCAAGTAAATCCTCGGGTTGGGCTGGCTGGAATGCTTGGATGAGGGCTGCTAGACAGCGCAACGATACAGCATTAAAGAAGAAGTTTATACCAGACGGGAAGTCGAAGATTAAGCTTTGGTGAGAGTGGTCTTCCGGGAACTGTTGGAACTTCTCGGGATCAATCTGGTCCAGGCTACGATAAGAACCACTCAATTTTTCGTTCTTTTGGTTGTGCTCGTTTCTCTGTGCTATTCCACCGAACATGTCAATTTGGGCAGCGTCCAGTGGAAAATATGGGGCGAAGAATTGGCTTGTAAAGGCGACAGTCCTATACGTGGGATCTGTTCTGCCAGTGCCGCCTTGACGGCCTGAAAATGGCTTTTTGGGCGAATCGGATTGTTCGCGGACCGCCGTTTTTGAATCGCTTCTGGAGGTATGAGAGAGATCTAGAGGAAGAAAGGAGTGGTTAGCAGGCCCAGAAGCTTTCCGGGCTTTGGATGAACCTCGGCGGATGCTGTCAGTTTCGTTCGTGCTTGTAAATGAAAGAAATGAACTCTTATGACGGAGACGATTTGATCTGGCCAAAGATTTGGATGACGAGGTCGACATCTTGTCGCTAGCAACAGTAGAAAAAACCGGTTGTGGAACCGTGGGTATACTTTGGGCAATAGGCTCAACCGGATCCGGTTGCAAATCATCTAGTATATCTGGCATGATGAGAAAGCCACTACGGCGTGTCCGTTGATCATGACGTCGTACAAGTTCCTGTTGTAACTTTCTCATCTCTGCAAATCGGCACTTTTTGCCAACTAGGGCGAAATGAAAGTTAGTTCGGAGGAAAATGTCGGGCTCAACACGAGATTTAAGTCTCGAATTGTGCCTTGCCACAGACTCCGACTGAATACACGAAAACTCAAGACGAGGGATAGAGATGTCGGCACGCCTCGAGTAGTGAGCCCTCGCCCAATCATTATACTCAACTTGAATGGGCCCACTAGCGCATAGGAAAGCAGACTCTTCTACGTGGAGCCATAGATGAACGGACTCAGCGTAAACACGCAAAAATGTAACATCATGTACTATCGCGGGAGATAACACAGCATTCTCATGGTCGTCGAGCGAGAATCCGAACGCCTTCCCGCCTTGAATAAGGGCCGTCAGGAACTCAGCTGAGCATTCGCCAGTTATAGACCCGATATTCAAATCCCAATTGCAGTGATAAGTTGGCTCCGATGGAGGCAATCCGAAAAGCCGATGCCCATAAACAGCGAGTCCATCTATAAAGAGTTGCGTCTCTGATGCAAAACTTGTAGGACTAACAGCCCCCCCTTCTTCATCCCCTATGGAAAGGCTAAGGGGGGCGAAAGACAGGTCGAGATCCATGTAATAGTTCGTGAATCTAAGATCAACAGCTACTGAAGCAGCTTCAATGGGGATATGACGCCTTGCTGAATATAGATTTGCCGGCAATATGATCGTCGGATCATCGGCTCTGACTGTCAGCATCACATCCAAGTCATTCGACTTCTTTGGTGGAGGGCGATTTGCTGCAGTAGCATGAGAGGCTTGGCCATCAACTCGAAGGCTATGTTGGTATTCATCAAGGGTCTTAAAGTGAACGTGGTCCCCGAAATAGTTATCTTTGAGCAGCAAAAAATAACGAATAAGGAAACCGTATAGGTAAAGCTTTAGAGATTGAGCGGTGACGTCAAGGACAAGTGTGTCAGTATTAGCAGGTGAGGTGGTCGTATTGTAATAGTATTTTCCATCAACAACTAGCTTTTCTAGATTGCCTATGTCTTTAGATACCATGAAAGTAGCTTGTGTATTCCACAAGGGTGCATGCAACCCAAGGCCAAGAGTGTCCGCTTCGATCTTGAACGGTACAACATTCTTAGACGGGCGGAAAGTATCTAGGTTAATGCGCGTATCAACCTTCAAACAAGGACTAGATAAAATGAGGTAGGTATTCTCATCCATGCTTATTGGGTCATTGATAATATTGAAGTCGTTGACGTTGAGGTAGAGTTTGAGATCGCGAAGCGTCAAGTTCAATAGATACTTGAAAGGGGTATAGAGTAGATACTCAGATGGTGGGCCAGTCCCCCAATCGTCGATCAGATCTATGAATAGGAACGTGTGTTCTCGTAGGAGGAAAAGCTCGATGCCGTTAGTGTCAACGTCAAAACGCCAATTACGCAGACCATTCCATTTGAGGGGCGTTGAGAGATCACATGAGATGTGCTGGGTACCAGATCTCCACAATAGACCATGATTGACACTTGTTGAAACCTCTGTCGACGGCAAATCAATCTTCAGCATGTTGCGGTATCCGGTCGGCCTCGGTAGCATATCCATAGTATACGAAACTGTAGCATTTGAGCCGATCTTGATATCAAGCCAGCCGTTAGGACGCTGCTCGGCGGCTGTAGTAGCAACGTATTTTCGATTACGACCCCCTCGACCACGCTGTTGATCATGCTCCCGCTGCTGTTTCATGGTAAGTGACTCTTTCTTCCACCTCCAATTCTTCGAATCTTCTCGCGTAGGTATCTTGAGTGTAGCTTCCTCGCTGAGCTCTAGGTAGAAGTTAAAGAGAGTAGGCACGCGATCTGATCCAATAGGCAGCGGATTAGCAGGAACCGCATCCGTGCAGAGGCCAGGGAAGAAAACCCTCTGTAGTTCGGCCCGTTGTCTATCTGCCCATGGACCATAATTTATAACGCCTCCCTTGAGGGCTAGGCTGATTGCCCAGGCTGGCGGTGTGGCTCCATTGATGTAGTTGGGGTCGTCCGGGTCTATGAATGAAGGTTGCGAGTCTGCACCGCTCAACACTTTTGATGGGACATCCCAGTAGATTTTCAGCGTACCTGAAGGACTGTCGACTACTGTATTAACTGCAGCATAGTCAAGAGATGACCATCTCAGCTTGTCGTCTTCGTCCTCGGCATTTAAATAGCGAGATAACCCTTGCCAGCGGCTCAAGCCAGGGATAGGTGGCTCAGCCGACGCGATACCGGTCCTAGAGTCTACCGAGAAAGATTCCACTGAATTTCTCCAGTATGGTAGGAGGTTACGTAGTCGTCCCATAGCCTTACGACGTTGTCTTCTAAAAAAGGACCGGTGGTGAGCATCATTAGAGTCCGAGGTTGCTTGCATCTCCGCCTCCTTTTCCCTAACAGCCCTAGTAAGTTGGTCCTCCTTGTAATCTTCGTGCTCTACCATCTCAATCACCGGGTGGTTAAAGTCGATTTCGAATAGTTGCCGGTATGGATCGACGGTTTGACATTGCGCAGCATCTATATCCCCAGAAAGGGACTTTGTCTTCACAATGAGAAGAGATTTAGTGTTATCATTTCCCATGACCAACGCAGCCTTATCGCATTCGAAGTGAATTGGATACAGCTGCAGCATTAAAGGGAGTGTGTCCCCGTCGTCTGGCATGCCCTGGTTCTCAGAGCTGGAAGTACTACTAAAGGCCTTAGGAGATCGGATCTCGAAATTGCCTTTCTCGTCATCCTCAATATTTCCTTTCCCGTTTCTTTCACGAGCATGACTCTTGGATTGTTTTGAAAACCCGCGCCGCCGCCGCGGCTTAGACGGGTCAGTAGTGAGTTTCTCGCTGTCTCCGCTCAATCTAATATGTTGGTCACTTTTACTCCTATCCTCGCTGTCGCCGTTATTATTACACAAAGACTCGCCTGTGTTGCTAGTCATCGCATTGAGTATCGAGTCATACGCGGCGCTACGGTTATACACAAACCATTCCAGCCCAGAAACGGCAATATTGATACGGCATGGCAGCTTGTGTTTTCCGCTATGGTTATTAGAGGGAAGATCTCCAACTTGGGAGGTCGCCTTGGCAGGGTAGATCTCGGCATTGCGAACCCTACGTAGCCAGTATGACCAGGTAATATGGCCGTTCTGGATAAGTATAGTTTCGTTGTTCCCGTGGTAGCGTAAGCCAGTGAAGAAGAGGCGGCCGCCGAGCAGAGACAGTTGAAGGGCCTGTATATCGATATAGATGCGGTATCGGTGCCACGTATATGCACGAATGACGGAAGAGACGATGGATGCAACTACTCTATTAAAGTATAGTGCAAAAAAAACCGCTCTGCGAGGATATGTAAGTAAGTGCCTCTGTAATAAAAAGGATGGCCCAGGAGGGCTGGAGAGGATAGAGCTCACAGTACTCCCGTCACGACGTTGTATCCAAAGAACTCGCTACAGAAAAGACGTGTCAGCGTAGATTAGGCAATATTCGACCGACAGTTCAAAGAACGAGGAGGGGGAAGGGTGATTTGTTACCTATTGAAGTTCTTCCACGATGGCGTCACGGTTGAGCCAGGGCTCCCTTGGTCGGCCATGGTGCCTCAACTTCCCCGAAGGCAGTCCCAGAAGCACGCGCTATGTGACCTGTGTTTTGCTTTGATCACTCTAGTGATTAAAGGCATCTGTGTCGGCATGGACAGCTCTCGAATAGACTAGACTCCTCGTCGTGCCTAAGAGGCAGACATCTGGGCAGGGCACACATCCCTTGAGCAGGTCGTCAATAATTGCGCTGTACCTCGGACTTTCGACTAGGTATGTAAGAGTAGGTACTGTAGCGTAGCGTACCATCTGGCTGCTTGTATTCTGTATGCAAGCAAGCCCACCTGCGTAATTACGTAAACCTTGTGACCAGGGTAATATGCAGCCAAGAGCATCACACTACCCATCTACCTAAAAGTTAGGTAGCCGTAGTAGGTACTGATCCACCTAATGTATGGCATATTGCTCTGCGTGGTACACATAAATTAAGTCACTATAATTAGCGACGTACCTAGTGCTTCAATCGATTCAACACCCTAGGCAGCGTACAGGCAGCTATGAGCTCTCCACCATGCATAGCAGTATCCACCTAACATCGGTCATCCACCTTGACCACTACGCATACACTATCTACTATCTCTATCTCTATCTCTATTGATCTATTTGCTCCTCACAATAAGCATAACAACACAGCACATCATCCGCACTCTCGAGCCAACCGTCGATGATGTTGCTTCTCCAGTCTCTAGACTATCGTCCTTAAAAGATTCTCCAGCACTCTCTGGTCTACGACAGTGGTGCACGCCCAAGTGGCACAGAGCAGACATGGCTGCTGGAGGCACTGGCGAGAAGTTCACCACAGCGACCACCATCGTCGCAGGTGTCTTTTCGCTGGCCGCAACTCTCGTGTCTATTGTGTAAGTCACTCATAGCCTATACGCTTGCGTTATTCATATCAAAGAAAATAATGCTAATTCAAACCCTTCCAGTTCAATATGGTTTCAACTGTATGTCGCCTGATCTAAACGGCCCCCCATCTCGAATCCCTACTAACACTAAGACAGGAAGAACTATCGTAAACCACTTCTCCAGCGATATGTCGTTCGTATTCTTCTCATGTATGAACCTTGTTTCCCTCTAGACCCCTCTAGGCGTATAGGGCTGCCTCCTCTAACGCGACCTTAGGGTTCCCATCTACTCCATCAGCTCCTGGGTTAGCATGGTATCGCTCGTGGCTGCCGCATTCCTCGACCCTATCCGAGATATCTACGAGGTTAGTCCTCCTGGTTCGCCCATCCACTACTCCGGCCCCGACCACGATATGGCTAACATATATGTGACCATTCTAGGCTTTTACGATTTACACCTTCTTCCAACTTCTCATCAA